>JBAMCP010000929.1:0-32035 GCA_037075105.1 Lissocephala sabroskyi
TTTTGGTGCCACTAGAACCCCTTCCCACCATAAAAGATCAAGGATCTATATATACTATCTATATCTATATATACAATATATAAGCTGACCTCAGAGATCCCTAGAATCTAATACAGAAATACCATCGACCTTTGAAGACCCCAAGCCCACTCTATATTCTTTAAAGATCAAAGACCCAAGGACCCTTACTAAGACCTCAAATCGTAGACCCCACGATTCTTATACCTTAAAGAAACCTCGATCTTTTAAGATCTGAGACCCATAGACCGACCATAAGTAGAACTATATTATCCTAATCCCATGATATTAGCTGACCTCTAATTAAAGATCTCATGAATCTTTTACACAAATGAACGTCGACCTATTGGAACCATAAACCAACCCATAAGTAAAGCTATAATCCTAAGAGATCAGGGATTCAAGATCTAACAATATATATGATATTAGCTGAGCTCGAATTAGAGATCCCAAGAATCTTATCATATACACAAATATACCCCGACCTTTGAAGATCATAGACCCACTGACCCACCCATAAGTAATACTATCTGTCTAAAACGATCTAAGGATCTCAAAACTAAGGAACTCTGATCATAGATCTCGGGAATCTTAAAGACAAAGATCAAGATCATCTAAAGATCCGAAATCTAAAAAACTCAGATCACAGATCTCGGGAATCTTATTTTTTACAACTGAAATCCTTTTTGGGAACTCACCTGTCGGCGGAAGGCGTCGGGCATTGTGAAAGTGCTGTGGATCCAACAGAAGGTGTTCACCACATGGGGCGGGATACCGTTAACAATGCAGCTGATCGGCTGGCCGACATATTGGGTGGCCGTGATGATCAGGCTGCAGGTGAGCAGCAGGACCGTCGTGAAGGAGTTGTGCAGGCGGAAGACGGCGTTGTCCGTCTGGATGTCCTGCCATTTGAGGTAGCTCTTTAGGCTGCCCAAAAGCTTATACATTTTGGATGCTCAAAATCTACAAAAAAATACAAAAAAATCGAAATTAGTGTGGCCAGGAAAATCGATTTCCCCCCGGCGCAAGTGTGTGTGGAGGCTTTGAAGTGAGCGGCGTTTGAGATTTTAATTGTTGTTTGTCGTCGTCGCTGTTGTCGCCGGCGGCGGTGATGCATATCAGCTGAAAGTACAAACAGAAACCGATAACAGTCAATGATATTCAATATTAACTACAACACACATTAGGCTGATTGAAAATCGAGGTTCTCTGCGGCCCAGTCAAGTGCCCGGGTCAGCGATTCGCAGCCTCAATTGCGGGGACTAATGGGATCTGCAGACAATTCACATTTGCAGGTTCCTGGCCCCGGGGGTCATCGGTCCCCCAGCCCCTCTCCCTGCAGTTTCCATTTCAATTAACAAACATTGTTGGAAATATTTTCCCTCTCTGGCGAGTGCAATGGACTGAATTTATGAGGAGGAATTCGAATTTCGGCAAGAGGGCAGTGAACTTTTGTGGTCTTTGGATCCTTAAATTATTGACGCCCCTTCTGTCTCCCATCTAAACTTAAGAATCCTGACGAACTTGACTTGAAAACTTGGGGAGCTTTGGTCCATTTATATTATCTTTGGTTACTCCCAGAATCTGTCTCCCATTTAAACTTAAGAATCTTGTTGAATTTGACTTGGGAAGCTTCGGTCTTTGGGTACTTCAAGAATCTGTCTCCCATCTAAACTTAAGAATCTTGTCGAACTTCACTTTGGTCTTTGGGTACTTCAAGAATCTGTCTCCCATTTAGGAATCTTGTCGAATTTGACTTGAAAACTTGGGGAGCTTTGGTCCCTCGATATTTTCTTTGGCTACTCCCAGAATCTCTCTTTGTGCTCTTGAATAAACAGACAGATAAAGACGATAAACTGAAATCTGTTGGTCTCATCAAAATAGCCGACTTAATTGACCGACCAAAATTGCTTACTCGCTTCATTTTGTTTGTGTATTTTTGTTAGCGCCGCGGAGTTGGAAAATATTCTCGTTGAAGAATTCGCCTTAGTTTCCTTAACTTCCCGGCCCCCTCAAATGCGTTGTCTGTGGCCTGCCACGCTCGGCTGCCCCATCAAGGCAACGCGCCACACACAACCGCCGCCCCATAAACACCCTCGGATTTTCATTGCCAAGGCCATCGGCGAATCGGCCCTGCCGTGCGGCCAGCGGATGTGGCAATGCGGCTGTTGTGGGTTTTTTGACACATGGGGGAGAAAAATATTATGCTATTTTGTCCTAAGAATTCCCTTAAATATTTTTAGATCAATTCTAGTAGTTTTCAAGCAGCCCTCGCTGGTGGAAGCCCACGCGACTGCACGCGATTTCTGGTTCTCGCCGTTTTCCCCTTCGAGAATTTCACGTTTTGCTTGGCAATTAAATAATTTAAAAAAAAATTCCAACTTAACCTTAACACAAATACAATTCCCCTGTCCGACTGTCCGTCTGAGATTTTCCAACGTCCGACTGTTCATCTGCCCGTTTGTCCTTCGTTGCGCATGCGCAGCTCATCGTCTTTGTGTTCCTCTTCCCCGCGTTTCGCCGTGACGTCACGGACCATAGAAAATGAAATTACTTAATTGCATTATAAATGGAAATGGCCATTGTTTGGCGTTGCCACCGGCAAGCAGGAAGTGGCCAGCCAACCAACCGCACTCCAGGCCTTCTCGGGGGGTGGAAAGCCATTCCACTTGGCCTGGCCAAGAAGGGTAAGTTGACCTGGCTGGCAGCTGCTGTGAATCATCTTTGGGCTTGTCGGGTTGTCAACTCGGCTGGCGTGCAGTTAATCACCCAAAGCCGTCGAACGATCGCCAAGACGGCACTGGGAATTGATCATTTCCGTCTTCAGGGAATCCCAGCCACAGAAAAAGAAGAGAGACAGAAGGGGAAACGCGGAGTTTTTTGTGGAGATTTTTCTTAGGGACTTTGGAGACTCCAGATTCGTCGAGTTATAGACTGGACTAGGCTTGAGTGATATGAATGAAAAGGGAACTAAAGAAGTCTCCGAAGACTTAAGAGAAAAAAGGGGAAAAGAGAACAATAGTGCACTTGAGCACTGTGGAGATTTTTGCGGAGATTTTTCTTAGGAACTTTGGAGTTCTCAGATTTCTCAAGCGCTCTTTGGAGTTATAGATTAGAGACTTAGACTTTCTCTAGGCTTGAATGATAAGTCCGCAGTCATCGAGGCTGTTAAGAGCTTAACTGCCCAACTGCTCAACTGTCCAAGCAGCAACTCAAAGTAGATTAAAGTTCTTACAGCTCTTCAGCTTCAAATTTCATCATTTAATTTGTCGTATATTAGAAGAGATCAAAGTGTTTATCACAACTTCCTATATGATAAGGTTTTCGGGATCTCGTAAAGCTCCAAAACCCTACAAATTCCCAAGCTTCTTTAGTCGACTTCTCTTTGTGGTTTGTGGTTCCTTGAGATCTTCAGTAAAGATCTGTTTTTCAATTCCTTCTAATTTCCATTCGATTCTATAGACTGAAGTAGTTTCCATTTCATTTGATCTGATGATTTAATTTTCAACGTCTGACAGCTCTTCCCCCTCCCTCCCCCCCTGCCACACCCTTCCGCCATCGAACCAGGCTCATCTGATTTCAAAATTTATTTAACGAATTTCTCAAGTTTTGCTGTGCAATTAACACGCTCGAGGCGTGACAAAGCCCCGCTCCATGGCTCTCCCACGCCAACCTGCTCTCCCCCCCTCTGAATCGAGAAGGGGAGCGTCCGTCGCCAATGAGTTCATTGATCGCCGAGGGGGGCGAGGGCGACACAGGTGCGTTTTGGAATTGATTCTTCGTCCCCCGCGACTTACCTTTTTCGCAAGGCGCCTGCCTGACCGGCGCGCCAGTTGGCCTTGGAGTTATCGCAATTTGCCTAGGCGCTATCGATAACCTGGACAGTCGAACCTATCGAAGGGTGGGAAGTGCCACTGCCGCCTGCTGGAACTGGTTTCTTGGCGGGGGATGCTCTCCCAATTGCAGCTGATGCACAACAAACGCCACACACACACACACACGCACACACAGAGCGCAAATATTGCGTTTTGTTCATCAGAGTTTCAGGGGGAGGATTTAGACGCGCTCGCTCACCAAAAAAAAATTGAAATTTAGAAAAAAAAGCACACACACCGACGCTTGCACGGGATCACGCGGGACTCACAATTGGAAATGTTTAATGTTTTTTTGAAAACCGAAAGAAATTTAATTGAAACTCTGGTTCGATTTCTCTGGCCTGCCGCCGGAATACGTACGGCGTACGGCGCCTTTCCGTAGCATTTACTGCAGCAATGGCAATGGCAGCCAAACACGCGCTCGTTGCCGTCGACTGCCGTCGTCTGGTTCACTGGCGGGCGGGCAGCCAGCGAGCCAGCCGCTCGCGCGCTCGGCTGCTCGGCCGCTCGTTCGTTCGTTCGTTCGGGCTGTCGTCGGCTCGGGCGGGGGTGGGGGGTGCTCAAGCGGGTCTCAAGTCTCACGGACAGTGTGCGTGTGCGGGCTGAGCGTGAGTTGGCCCGCCGCGCGCTCTTTGAGTGCGAAGAGCCGGCAAAGTCACTCAAGGCGAGCGGCCCGCTCAGCGCTCGAGAGCCGCCGTTCATTTATTTATTTAAACGAATTAAGCGAGTTGAATTAAAGCGATCGCCTGGGCAGTGCACAAATTGGAGCAGCAATTGCAGTTCCTCTGACTCCCCGCAGCATAAATTGAGGAATTTGTCTTCCTCTTCTTTTTCGACTTCTCGCGAGCTCTGAACTCTGAAAAGCAATTGAAGTTTTTTTGTCTGCCTCTTTTTTGGTTACAGTTTTGATTACTTGACGGTTTTTCTTCTTTTTCGGGTTCCTCGAATTTCGTTTTGTCTTATGAATTTTACTCACGTAAAAGCCGATTTTTTTTGTTCTGCGGTTTTTTGGGACTAAGCCGACTGGGAATTCACTTCACTCTGATCTTCAGTGCGATTCCTAACGATCGTTGCTGTCTGAGAACTTGATTATATTTTGTGCTTTGATCTCGGGAATCTGAAAGGCCATCAATCATCTCCCCCGCGAGCTGCCAACAATTAAATGAAAATGTGATTATATATTTTTTTTTCTCTCGCTCTTTGAGGAACCAACAAGATCGACCGGCAGAAAGGGTTCCCGCGGGCCGCTCGAATTACCAACCAAAAAAAAGCCCTACATGTGCCCACTTTGGTCATGCAATGGGTTCGTGACAGGGGAGGGGGGAATTTGGAGTGTTTAATGGGCAATAAACCG
This sequence comes from Lissocephala sabroskyi, assembly GCA_037075105.1. Classification (NCBI taxonomy): domain Eukaryota; kingdom Metazoa; phylum Arthropoda; class Insecta; order Diptera; family Drosophilidae; genus Lissocephala; species Lissocephala sabroskyi. Next base: position 5,248 of record JBAMCP010000929.1, read on the forward strand.
CGACTCGGCACTTTGTCTGTCTTTTTGAAAATTCGAAAGTTGAAATTGAAGTGCGTTGGCATTACCAGGGCTGCACAGACTGCCCGAGGGCAGCAGGGGATCTTTGATTTATGTGGATTGCATTCTTGTGGCATCACAAAAAAGTCGACTAACCGCTTCAGGATTCTTCGTGTCCATTCCACTCGAAAAAGAGCCAAAGGTTCGCCGTTAACCGGTTCACTCTTCTCTTGTCTGCCGGCTTCGCTCTTTTGGCCAAAGCAGCTGCCGACTTCCTTTCCTTCCTTTTTCGGGGCAGGGGCCCTCAATGCAGTTTCCTTTTATGTCGCTCAGTCGCTGCCATGTTGTCGACTCTCATGTGTGTGTGTGTGTGTTCATGACCCTTTTGTGCTGGCAGGCCCGTCGGCCGTCGGCCGTCTGCGCCTTTTCCTGTGCCCAGCATCCAATGGACCGAGCGGCGGCTCCTTTGCCGGCGTCGCTGTTCGCCTCGCTCGCCGGACGGACGCATTGTTGCCTGGCTACGTGGCAGTTGAGTTGCTGCCGCTGTCGCTGTCTCGTTAATGATGCATCTTGCATTTTAATGCGTGGCTGGAGCGAGGGCTGTTTTGTCAGTTTGCCTGGAAAGCCAAACTCTTTGCTGAATGAAAGTTTGCCTTGCAGCCTGAGAAACTTCTTTATTTTTCCCCTTAACCTCTTTATCTAGGGAAGAGAGTTTTTCTCTTCTTCTTTTCTTTGTTTCAATCATTAATTCCATACTTCTTAAGCCGCCCTCGCTGACAGCTACTCGCTATTTCGCTGGCCGCCTGTCTTGTGTGCGTTTCTGAACCCTTTCGCGGCGAGACTTGCCCCAGAGTTGCATTGATCTGCCAGCATTTGTTGTGCATGTGTGTGTGTGTGTGTGTGTGTGCAGTCTGTTGCGCTTACAATGTTGTACGTGCCGCATGCAGCATCCACAGAACTCAGGCCGGTTTCTCGCTCGCATCCCACAAAGACGACTTGGGAATGCGCTACAAACGAGAAGATCAGAGATCAAAGAGGAAGAGCAAGAAAGGATCAGAATTAAAGGGCGAGAGAATGCCTGACTCCTTTTATCTGTCGATCGGTAGAGTAAAAATTAAACAATCTTCTGAGTCGAAGAATTCCATTATTCTTCATTCCAGTGACTTTCTTCAAGTGTCTTTGATCTCGATCTCTTTTCTGAGTAGCGCATGGCGGGGTCACCTTGACGCACCCCCGTTCACCACACACACACACATACACACATGCGTACCGTCTCGGTCGCCTACAAAGAACTCGATTATGAGTTTTATTTTGTTCTTCCTTCTTTCGTATTCCTTCTTGAATTTCTAACGACTGCGCTTGTGCATGAAAATAAAGATCATGCCACCAGATTCCCCTAAACGATCTAGCGGAAATAAACATAAATGTACTACAAGCCTGGCAACGATCTGTAAAATCGGAGGAAAAGGCAATTGAAATGAAATTAGAACCCAAAGCAGAGAATTTATTACCTACGAAATGGGACTTCTGTCTGGATTTATAGAGCGAAAGGAAGAAATATAAAAGGAGATTAGGGAAAGGAAAACTTAGGAGAAGTGGTTCCTTAAGAATGAGGAGAAAGTTTATTCAGAAAGAAGAGAGAAGGAGAAAAATTTTGGGGTTCCTTTTTAGAGGATAGATATCGGATATAGCCAAGCCTATATATGGATCTCTGGGACTACCAAATCTTTAATCCAGAAAGACAGATATTAATAGAATTGCAAAGAAGAGATCTCCTGTCTCTTTTGGAAATAAATTTCCATTAAGGAATCTAGGGATAGATATCGGATATAGCCAGGATTATATATGGATCTATGGCTCTAACAAAATATCAAATTTTTAATCCTTAAGGTTCCTTAAGAATGAGGAGTAATCAGATAAGCAAAGAAGAGATCTCCTGTCTCTTTTGGAAATAAATTTCTATTAATGAATCTAGGGATAGATATCGGATATAGCTAGACTTAAATATGGATCTATCGGTCCAACAAAATACCAAATTTTTTATACTAAAGGTTCCTTATGAATGAGAGGCAATCAAAAAAGCAAAGCAGAAATCTCTTGTGTCTTTTGGAAATAAATTTCTATTAAGGAATTTGGGGAGAGATATCGGATATAGCCAGGCTTATATTTGGATCTTTGGGACTAAGAAGATACCAATTTTTTTATTCTCAAGGTTCTTTTAGAATGAGGAACAATCAAAAAGGCAAAGAATAAATCTCTTCTATTAAGGAATCTAGGGATAGATATCGGATTTAGCCAGGTTTATATATGAATCTGTGAGACTAACAAAATACCAAATCTTTAATCCAGAAAGAATGGAATTAATAGATCTGTGGAACTTCGGGAACCAATTCTCTAAAAACTGTTAAGAAATCTTTAATTTTATTTAGATTTCTTTAAAGAAATTCCGATTTCGTGTTGGTAATTAAAAACCAGCAAACTGAAAGACCACAAAATGAAATCAACCCGAAGACAAACAAAGTCGGAGTCTATATAAAAAAAAGATCAGTTATAGAAAATGAAAAGTAAAGAAAACTGAAAAAATATCTGCGGTTAATGGAGAGAAAAACGATTTCAATTGCCAACCGAGCCAGAGAGCTGGGTGGCCTGGCTGGGGGAGGCGGGGGATCGGCGGATTAAGTGGGCGGGACACATTGTTGTTGGCTATTTGAATGTTGTAAGTTTGCCGACAACAACAACAACAACCCAAAAAACCGCTTTCGCATATGCGAGTGTGTGTGTGTGTGTTTGTCTCTTTAAAGTTTAATGCCCTCGATTGGACGGATTTCTTGTGGGTTGCTGGGGGTCTTTTTGCGGTTCTTAAAGTTGCCAGACCGCTCGTCTGTCCACCTTTCTAACTGTCCGTCAGTGGGTTGCCACTGCGTTGCCTGCTGAATGCCAATCGGATCGATGATGGCGATGACGACAGTGGGGGCACCTCTAATGAAATTCCAATAAACAATCGATGGCCGCCAAGAAACTCCAAAAGCTGCGGGCCCAGAACAAAGAAGTCGTGACGGCAACAACTGGAATGGTAATGGCCCTGGAGTGGCCCAGAGTCGGGCAGGGGGAGGGGCACCCAACAATAGTCGGGGTCTATGTGTGTGTGAGTCACGTAATGCCAACCGAAATACCTGTTGCCCGTCCACCAGCAACAAGTTTTTTTTCGTGTGGCCTGGGAAAGCCGAAAAACACTCATTACGAAATTAACCAGAGTTGCCAGGCCCCAGCAACCAGCAGGACCACAAGGCTACCCTGGCCAAGCGAGCGCCTCCAGCGAGAGCAAAGCTTCGTCTCTCCCACACACACACGCACACCCAGGTGAGCGACTGCGTTGCTAACTAGGCCGTCGTCGTCAAGCCAAACAAATCGGAGCTCTCGCTCGCTCTTAGGCAAGGTGGGCTTGGCCGGCGTTGCCATCTCAGCTGGGCGCACGCTCAGCTCGGCCGAGCGCTCGGCCGGCCGTCGGTCGGGTGGAGTCGTCTGTCTTCGAAACGAACTTCAGTACGGGCTTGACATTTGCAACGCAGACCACACGCTGCTCTGCCGGACTCCGTTTATTATTTTTCGATTTTTCTACTCAGCCGCCGTTCGTCTCTCTCGCTCTTTCGATCGATCGCTGGCTCTCGCGCGCGCCGGCAGAATGTCAACTGTTCAACTGCCGTTGTTGTTGCTGGTGGGCAGTTGCCTGGTGTTGTTGCTGCAACAACTGCAGCTGACCGCCGCCATTGAGTGCTTCGTGTGCGACGCCTCGGACACCACGAACCCCTTCCAGTGCGGCGAGTGGTTCGATCGCTTCGACGAGCCCGATCTGCAGCCGTCCAACTGCTCGAATGTCCACGACGCCAAGTTCTGCATCAAGCACGTTGGTCGCTTCGAGGGCGGCATTGGGGCCAAGCGCTACTGCAGCTCCAAGGACCTCGGCAACTATTGCGACTACGTCAGGAACAAGGGCGATCGCATGGACTACCGGAGTTGCATTTACACTTGCGACTCTGATGGCTGCAATGCGGCTCCCCCAACGGCCCAGCTCACCAGCTGGGGTGTGGTAATCGCCGCTGCCTCGCTCACTTGGGTCTGGCAACGCTGAGAGCGAGAGACTGCACGCGAGAGAGAGAGCGCAAGAGAGGGAGCGGCCGTTTGTGGCTCTCAATACAAAGAATCTTTTTTTTTAGTTATTTTTTTTTGTAGCTAAGTTAGTTTTAAGCGAAAGAAAGTTTCTCGAATAAACGGCTTTTTTTTTAAAGATCCAGAAATAATTAAATTCTTGACGCCCTTTTTTGTTGCTATAGCCAGCCCCGTTATCAATATTTTGTTGCTGAGAGCTTAGCAACTTGTTGCCAGCGAGGTCAGCTTTTTGTTGCTGGCGGTTCGGGTTACGTCACTGGCGAAAAACCGCCCAAAAAGGTCAAAAGTTTGGCCTTACGAAACCGCAACAGCACGCGTAGCATCCCCCCAGCTGGCCTACCAGGCGTATGCGTGTTAACGGCCATCAATCTGCCCTCCCCCCACTCGCGCACCTTGACAAGCTGGGGGGGGGGGGGACTTGTGCGGTTTGTCAATCAATCGCTCGATCATTGCCATGTCAGAAAAGCCCAATTGATTTTGACATTTAATTGAAGAGGCTGGACCGAAGAAACGCCAAAGCCCCCCAAAGGTACGAGTACTCGTACAATTGTAAAACCTATTTAATCCCCCACTCTGCCCCCTCCCCCACCTCCACTACAACTGGCGAGGCGATCCAATGGAGCCGACAATCGAAATCAATTGACAAAAACCCGCCTGGGCCAGTTTGTCAATTTTACAATTCGGCTTTACGGCTTGACGGCTTTGGGCTTCGATTAAAAAGTACAGTTGCCGCCACAGCTGCCAGGGTTGCAAAGCAGCCAAAAAATATGAGAGGCTCAGCAACGCAGACTTTGTCTTCGCCTCTCGAACTCCAATTGGTGGTGAAAAGGACAGCCGAGTTGAGTTTAAGTTTGAACTAAGCTCATGTGACTTTGGGTCCCTGGTGGCAACCTGCCGGTCGGCCACCCACACGCTGCCCCCACCCCCTCGGGCTTTGCTGGCCAGCAGCACACAATTGCGCAATTGTCTAAATTGAAAATGCCTTGGGGACTATCAATGGCGATGATGATGATGTTGGTAATGATCATCGCCAGCAGAGTGTTCGCCACCGCCGGTAATTTAAGCCAACGCCTTATGCCCCCCTCCCCCCTCCGTCCGGCAATCTGATACTCTTCTCACTTAATTCGAAGAATATTCAATTTACACACTTTGTATGGCATCATTACCCGGCGGCTTTCGTCGCCCCGCCTGCCCGATTCTGGGGCCTGATAAGTCGTCGTGATTCCTCTTATCATCGCCGATAACCTTGTGCTTCTTATTTGCCACTCTCAATGCGTCTCGTTGTTTGCGGCTTTCCGAAAAAGATCATTACGATTCCCCACCCAACGGAATGTGGAGCAGACGAGCTCTGAAAAGTTCCCAACCGTCTGTAGATTTAAATCGGTTGGGATCTATAGAAATATAGGGAAAAACTCAAAGCCGAGCAGCCACTCGAATTCTCTTAAGCTGCTTCCTCGGAAAGAGTATTTGATATTCCGTTTGGTTCTGTGGCTTTAATTCTATTTTCACTATAACCCCGAGGGTAATAAATTTCTTTCTCACTAAACATAAACACCTGCCCGACATAAACACAACTTTCAGGATAATTCTGATCGTGATTCTAATCGTTGCTTTCTATATGCAAATCGAAGCGGTTCTGGTTGAATTCTAAAGAATTCATAAGTTGCTTGCGGCTTGAAATAGGGTATTAAAAAGAGCGGGACTCCTATTACTAGGGATTAAATATTCCAAAACACTCGAACCTTCCTTTCATGATCCCATCTTGGGGTTGTATAGAAACTTTTCTTTGAGTTTATTAAGAGTTATTAATAATCGGTATAATTTCTCCGGCTTTAGGGCTTTTAGATCCTTCAACTATAACCCCAAGGGTATTATATTATATTTCTATTAACAACTTCCTGCAAAATAGAGTTTTCAGGGTAATTCTGAGTAGGCTAATCGTTGCTTTCTATATGCAAATTCTGGTTGAATTCTAAAGAACTCATATGTTAATTTCTTGGGATCTGAGTTAGGGTATTAAAGACAAAGGGATTCCTATCTCGATATTACCAGAGATTAGGGTACGCTAGGGACCTGAAGTTCTCCTTCAAGGATCTTAAGATCCTCTCTTGGGATTGTATGGAATCTTTTCTTTGAGCTTTCTGAGAGTTACAAATATTCGGCATAGTCTCTGTGGCTTTAGGGTCTTTGGATCCTTCAACTATAACTCCAAGGGTATTATATTCAATTTTTATTATCAACTGCTTCCTAAATAGAACTTTCAGGATAATTCTAAGCACGCTAATCGTTGCTTTCAATATGCAAATGGAAGTGGTTCTGGTTGAATTCTAAAGAATTCACATACTGATTGTTTAAAGTCTGAGTTAAGGAACTTTAGACAGTGGGATTCCTCAAGACTATAACGATATTACCAGAGATCCTCTAATTCGCGTTCCAACACCATCGAATACCCTGAGAGACCTGAAGCTCTTCTTTAAGCCTTTTAAGATCCTCTCTTGGGATCGTATGGAATCTTTTCTTAAAACTTATTGAGAGTAATTAAAACTCGGCTAATTCTTGATCTTCCAATTTGTGTTCCTCCAAGCAACCAAGATCGTTAGAAGATCGTTCCGAAAAACCAAGCATTAGGTTCTATTGAGTCTCTAAAGTCGTTCGACTTCCCCTCTCTTTTGTAATCTGGGAACCCTTTTGATTGTGATTTCAGAAGGCCAAGAGTTCCGTCTTTGAACAAAAAAAAAAACAATCGCTAATCAATGAAGAATCCAAGTGAACCGATGATTCCCAGCACGTTCTTGAAGTCTGGAAATTATTTTATTTTTTTTGTAATCTCGGAACGTGGCTGTGACGAAATCTTGACCCGCATCGGAACGTGGACGAATAAAGAAGCATAATTTGGATTTCGCAATCGAAACCAGCCCGCTGGGCAGTCTAGCGAGAGAAGATTTCTCTGGGGCCCGAAAGGGTCAATGACAACCGCAGCCAGCCAGGCAAGCCAAAGCCAAAGCCAAGGTCACTGTCAAGTGCTCCCGTCTGCAAATCTAAGCAGACAACATTCAAGAATTTATGGCATAAAAATACAAATGCACTGGCGGGCCACAAGATTCTCGTGAATGCGTCCCAAATGAAAGCGACATTAAAAACGTGCCACATGCCACATGTTCCACAAACACGTCGTCGTTGCCGTTGCCGTTGCCGTCGCCGACAGACGACAAAGGACGACAGACACAACAATCCACCCCGTGGAAGGGCCCGGAAAATTCTCGTCTTTGAAAATTCATATGGCTTTCCCTAGAAAAATCCCGCCCATCTGTTCGTCTGGCTGTGGGGAAGTTGAAAGTAAAACGCATTTCCCGCGGGGGTCGGCGTGGGTGTTGTTGACTCCCCGAGTGCTGGCCTGGCCCCGCTTCCTTTTGGCATCTGCTGGCCTGGCCGGTCGATGTGGCTGCTGCGCTATTTCCTGTTCTCTACGACGTGATTGCAATGACGCCGTCGACCGAAATTCAAGGTTGGATTTTGTGCCCAGGAGTCCTTTCTTTGTTTGCGAAATATTTCAAGGTGAGACGAGAGAGCCAAAGAGAGAGAGTCCTGCAGGACTGTACTGCATTGAGTCGAACTGACCTAGGACTTTGAGTGAGTGACGCTAAGTGAGTCACTCGCTTCAGACAAAGGAAACAGGAAACAATAAAAGGGTCAGCGATAAATGACCAGAAATGGTTTGCAATTCCCCCAAAAATAGAAACCACCCAACCTATCCACTTTAATCGAGTTCCTGTCCATCCAGAAGGTTCGATAAGGACAACGAAATCTCTTGACCTTCGCTGAGTTCCCGGTTTATGGGAATTTTCGGGAGATTAGAGTTTTATGGCTTTCGGGGAAACTCGGAGAGCCTCGAACTGAATTGAGACACCAGAAGGTAGACAAATTGAAAGTACAGAAAATTTCAGGAGGTTAGCAGATAAAAATGAATGGATTTTCTGTTCCCAAAATAGTTCTAAAATTGCATTTGAGGTTCTGTCCTTTCGGAGGAACTCAGAGAACCTCAAATTGATAAGGAGACAAATTGAAAGGACAGAAATTGAAGAAAGAGTTGGTTGAAAGATAAAAATGAATGGGACTGAAATTGAAATTTAATTTTAGGCTTTTTTCTTTCAAAGTAATTCAGAGAACAAATTGAAAGTACAGAAATTGAAGAAGGAGTTGGTTGAAAGATTATAATGAATGGATTTTGCTCCCAAACTTCGTTGGATCGTTGGGACTGAAACTGAAATTGCATTTTAGACTCTCATCTTTCCGAAGAACTCAGAGAACCTCAAATTGATAGGCAGTCAAATTGAACGTACAGAAATTGAAGAGAGAATTGGTTGAAAGATAAAAATGAATGGATTTTCTGTTCCCAAAATCGTTGGATGGGAAACTGAAATTGCATTTTAGGCTCTCTCCTTTCGGAGGAACTCAAGACCTTCGAATTCATGGATAGACTTCTTTCGGAGGAACTCAGAGAACAAATTGAAAATGCCGAAATTGAAGAAACAGTTGGTTAGAAAATAAAAATGAATGAATTTTCTGCTCCCAAATTCGTTGGGTCGTTGGGATTGAAATTGAAATTACATTTTAGACTCTCTTCTTGCCGAGGAACTCAGAGAACCTCAAATTGAAAGGCAGACAAATTGAAAGTACAGAAATTGAACGAAAAAAGTTGGTTGAAAGATAATAATGAATGATGAGGACTGATATTGAAATTGCCTTTTTGTGCTCTCTCCTTTCGGAGGAACTCAAGAACTTCGAATTCATGGATAGACAAGTTGAAAAGACAGAAATTGAAGAAAGAGTTGGCTGAAAGAAAATATGGAATGGATTTTCTGCTCCCAAACTTCATTGGATCGTTGGGACTGAAACTAAAATTGAATTTTAGACTCTCTTCTTTCAAAGAACCTCAAATTGAAAGGTAGTTAAATTGAAAGTACAGAAATTGAAGAAAGAGTTGGTTACAAAATAAATGTGAATGGATTTTCTGCTCCCAAACTTCGTTGAATCGTTTGGACTGAAACTGAAATTGCATTTTACACTCTCACCGCCTGGAGCCGGGCAAGTTCCCTAAGTTTAGCTGATAATCTGGCACGGCGGCTGTGCCGTAAATTAGAGAAACCGAACGAGGCGACCGGTCAGCCTCCGAGTTGGGATGTTAAACACATTTTCCATTTGTAAAACAATCAAGTCTCACTCATTGTTGACGCCGAGAAAATCAAGTGGAATTTGGACACGCAGATGCCCCGGCTGCCGCCGATTGTAATGGGATGTTAGCTATTGGCAACTGCTTAACACCTGAAGATTTACATGGTGGACGGGGCGAGTGGCTGGCTGACAAAATGACAGCTTGATGGGCGGAGTGACAGAGCGAGCTGAGTTGGAAATCGCTAGAAAAATCAGTTGAGTTTTTACATTTGTTTTTTATAACTGCCATTGAGAGTTGGTGGTGGTGATGGTTTTGCGGTCAATGGCAACGGGTTGCTATGGCCGCTTAGCATATAAGGCGGTGGCTTTTGGAGTTCTAGGCCGGCTGGCGGACCGACAGACCGACTGAGAATCGCGCAATTTTTGTGTATTTGTTTTAGGATTTTGTTTAGTACTTTTTGGTGTTTATTTTGAGTGGCTAATTTGCTTTGGAGATTGTTGAAAAGCTGAAATCCACGAATAATTAAAACCACTTTTTCTGAGACACCCAAACGCGCGCCACAAATCACCGATCGTCTGAGGTTATAGATGTCCCCGATCGGCTATTGTTAGCCGATCTGGTGGATCGTTTGCATATCAAGTGATTTCTTTTCATTTCTCGTTCTCCCCTGACCAAGCAGAATTCTCTACGAAAAGATCTTTTGAAATCCCATAAATAATTGGGATTGGTATGTGGGCGAGGGGTGGGAGGGGAAGTGAATGACCGTTAACATTTTGAAAGCGGTTTCTCAAAGTCCGGATTTTTCGGTTTTTCTTTAAATGATCTCAGGGGAGAAGTTTGATCTTGAGATTTCATAGAAAACTAACGGGCATTCCCCCACCTTTGGTTTTTTATTCAATCAACCGCAATTGCTAGATGGGTTGACCTGTAATAAAAATTTGTATATAAATTATCCAAATTTATGCGACAATTAACACTTTGAACTGCAACGACGGCTGCTGATTGGGGGGAGCCTCCTCAGCTTCTCTCATTTCTTGCCAATACAATTTATGTAATTGGAACACACACACACACACACACACAGAGAAGAATCTGCAGTACGCATATATTTGGATTCTTTGGATGCAAATTTGTTTCAATTGCATTTAATTTGCCGGCCGTTGAGGAGGATTAGCTGGGAATGTGTGTGGCCAAATTGGTTGGCCCGACCGACGGCGACATCGCCGGTGTTTCTTATACGGAATTTTATTACGATTTATTAGCAATTTACGGCCCGCTAATTGTTTTCTCATTTGCAATTTCAATTCAACGGCAACTTGGCTCATTGAAATTCCCAGCCAACTGAATCCTTCTCAGTTAAATGCTCTTGGCTTTTGTCTTTCCGGCAGCCCTGGTAGGAAGAGTTTTGAAAAATTGTTGGCCAGTCTTAATTGCTAGTTGAGTTTCTCGTGTTCACTTGTTTAATTGCTTGGATAGTTATCTCTACCCAACGATTTAATGGAACAAAGAACCACAAACTTTCGGGCTACGTGAGTCGAATGCCAAGCAAATTAGATTTCATACTTTAGGAAACTTTAAGGGATTTGTGGGTTCAATTTGCCGCCCTCACGATACACATAATTCAGGGCTGAAGATCTTCAGAAGATTTCACTGGTAATTTATTCCACTCACGATTGATCACTCGTCAGGAAACTCGATCGTCATGGATTTGGGGGCTTGAAGAGCCCACGAATTCACGAAGGCTCCTCAGAGCCAAACATTTCCGTTTAATGGCCGTAAAAACCACTCGACTTAAAGCTAAATAAATTTAAATAAAAAGCTTAGACAACATCGCCGCTGTCGCGGGCAGTCCCAGGGCGCTGGTGCAGCAGTGGCGAGGAGTCCACCGAGTCCAGGCCGCTGATATTCGGATAAGTGCCGCTCGGCTGGAAGCCACTGCCGCTGGCAGGGTCCTTCTCGCGGGCGCGGTAGGCATTGAGGTCGTTGTCGTGATTCGGATCGGGGAACTCGCTGGCCAGATGGTAGACCACTTTCTTGTACAGAAACTCCGAGAGGTTTGTGCGCAGGAAAAACAAGAACATCCAGTTCGAGAAATTGCACTTGGCAATCACGGCCGACATCTCCGGGTCGTCCAGGCGGCCCGGCTTGGCCCAGTACATGGCGCATTTCGTAAAGGTCAAGCTGAAATCAGCAACAATCAGAAGAAGGAAACCACAAAAAACCTGCTACTTACTTCTTGTAGAAGAAGAGCGTGAGGAGTCGCCAGAGCAGGCCGAGCACAGTCATCACCAGGAGGAAGCTGTACCAGAACCAGAGGACCGTGTAGATCTTCTCGTTCATCACATTCAGGGCCATCACGCAGAGGGCATCGTGGTTCTGTAGCGAGCCACCAGCTCCATATTTGTGGAACATGCACTTGGTGACCTTGGGAAAGACAATGTCCAGGACATCCATTTGGTCCACCCAACGCTCCCGCAAGACCTTCACGCCGAGCGTCAGGAACTGACCGCTGAGGAAGCGGTTGGTCCAGTAGATCTGCAGGCACAGATTCACCAGGTTCATGATCTCGGCAAAGACCAGATGAGCGCCCCAGGATTGGTTTAACCGCATGCGATCGATCATGGTCCTGCGTATGTGCTTGACCCGCTCCTCGGCCTGGGCCATCGAGGGGATGTTGAGGTTGCCGATCTTCAAACTGTTGGTCTTCAGGTATTTGGTCAGGCCCACCATGCGCAGGCCATAGACCAGGGCCCTTATCCGGCCGCCCTCCCACTTCTTCCACATCATGTGGGGCAGATAGAAGCACAAGGCCTGGCCGAACAGGACGAAAGGCACCCACTGGTAGTAGGCATGCCGCTTGATCGTGTCCTCCGGATTGCGGGGCCCAATGCCAGGCGAGGCAATGGCCTTGCTGGCCAGCGCCGAGTTATTCAAGTGACGCACCTGGGAGACAAAGAGATTCTGATTAATCGCAGAGAAATTTCCGGACCGGGGCGCCACTTACCACCGTGAACGTGGGCGTGAAGAAGCAGAAGGTGTTGATCACCGGGGCCACGGCCCCGTCCGCAATGCACTGGATATGCTCGCCGATGTACTGGCGCGAGGTGATGAGCACCGTGGCCACCAGCAGCATCACAAAGGTCCAGCGGTAGTGCAGCTTGAAGACCACATTGTCGATGACGACACGGGTGAGGTCGGTCTTGATGTACCGCTTGACCGAGCTGAAGGTGTTCAGCATGTTTGATTTGGCGGGCGGAGGAGGAGGAGGAGGAGGAATGCGCGTCGGTCCTGGTGGGGGTTTTGTGTCCTAAGTAGAAGATTTTTTTTGTGGGTTTTTAGTGCGCGATTGGTTCGGTTAGCTCCGCATATCGGAGCTGTTGTACCCTAACTGCTGGCCGGGCTGATTACCCAGGTTCTTACCCTGGGCATTCGTGGCTGGCGTCGGGTCTTATCACCCCGCCTGGCCGACCGAAATTTCTTCAAGCTCAAAACCCCTGGCAGCCGATAAGATAATGCCTTGGGAATGATATTAACCGAGAGGTTCACACAATTTAATTGGCCTCAAATTTATGTGTACTTCCAGCAGCCCAGCTCTCGGGATCCCTTTAGTTCCTAAAGCAAAAACACAACTGCTGGGGGAGCCACTGCCAAGGTTGCTTAAATATCTTGAGCGGAAAAGTGGGAAGCTCGGTTCCAATGCTCTGGATGGGGATTTGTTTGCTGCAAGTCTTCAATTTCATTTAAACAATAACAAGATGTCAATTCCGTTTTAATGTTTGTTTAGAGTTTCCTTGCGTTCTTGGTCAGGAAGTATTTATTTTATAAGAAATCCGAGAACCGAGGGTCACTGTCAACCTGCAATTCCCCTTAAAAAACAATGGAGATATCTCCTCCGATACTTTTAGATGTGGAGGAACCTCTCCGATTCCCAAGATCTTTGTAGATCGTAAAAAACTTTCTTTGATTTGCGGCAACTTCACTGGCAATGGAGATATCTCCACGAGATTTTTGCTCTTACTTTCCGATTCTTCTGGATGTGGAGGAACCTCTCCGATTAAAGACAGTTAGGATTAAGTTATGCTTACTTAGATTTCCAAGATCTCTGAAGATCGCAAAGAACTTTCTTTGATTTGCGGCAACTTCCCTGCCCTCCTCGAGATTTTTAGTCTTACTTTCCGATACTTCTAGATGTGGAGGAACCTCCCCGATTAAAGACAGTTTGGATTCAGTTCTGCTTACTTAGATTCCCAAGATCTCTGAAGATCGCAAAGAACTTTCTTTGATTTGCGGCAACTTCCCTGCCCTCCTCGAGATTTTTACTCTTTCTTTCCGATACTTTTAGATGTGGAGGAACCTCTCCGATTAAAGACATTTAGGATTTAGTTGTGCTTACTTAGATTCCCAAGATCTCTGAAGATCGCAAAGAACTTCCTTTGATTTTTTTTTTTACGGCAACTTTCCTGCCGCGCTGATAATCCAATTATTTAAACGAGCAGATATGCGTATATTACCCAATTTTGATGGGTTGGTCGGCGGTTTTTGATGATAAGAGGCTTTGATTTATTACCGACTTGGATAAGTCGAAGCAGACGACTGGCCACCGCGCCATTGACCTAGATCAGTGAGCGCTGAGGGGCCGTTGGGAGCCTCGATTGGTTCAGCTGCTTTGGCTAACCAACTGGCTAATGGGGGAGGATAATGGGCAGGTGGTTTTGGGGGCTGGGACTTTAAACCAGCTGATTCATTTTGAGGACCAGCTGTGATAATGTCACCGTCACCGTCATCGTTGCCGTCGCCGTCACGTCGGTTGTCACGGTGACAGAGTCTGCAGAATCTTATCTCTAGTTGGTTTACCAGGGCATTTAAGTGTGTCCATGGATTAGATTTCATTTGGCCGGTGATTCGCCCGTTGAATAGTCAGATTGCGAAAGCACACAAAGTGCCAGAAAGAGAAACCAAGAATTCGATATAAAAAACCTTAATAATTTTGATATTTTTAGTTGGCTGACTAGCAATTCGCCGGCTCACTTCCTCGCTGGTTTAGTTGGCTAAGCAGTTTTTCCAACTGGCGCCGCTACCCCCAAAAAGGTTCATTGAGCGCTGCCGGCCGGCCCCTCGGCTCAAGCTCAGATCGCAATTGGCAATTGCCAATTGCACGTCTCGGATTTCAGTCGCCCTGCCAGGCACGGCCTTTCGCAACCGCATTTGCCATCGAAATTCGAACCACTGAGGCAAGGCGTTCCGACGCTTGCCCCCAAAAAAGATACAATTACCGGGATCGTTTGTCGTTCTGCCACCTGCGGTGCTTGCCACGGCAGCGCCTGACACGGCCAAGAGTTGCTGCCAGAATCTGTGGCACGCATGCGCGGAGCCTCCCTCGTGACGCACTCGCAATTCGGGGAACTGCATGCCTCAGCGATGATTAACAGCCGAAGACAGGAAACGCGGAGAAGTGGAGAAGATCTGGCGAAATTCGAGAGCCTCGAATTGAGTGTCGTTGGAGGCCTTGATTTGATTCCAGTATTTGTTTGATTTGTTAGTGGATCTCTTTTTTTTTATTTATACATTGGAGACAATTTTGGTTTGGTTTATTTTTAGCCTGAGCCTGGGCCGGCCAATTAATATTAATTGCAATTCCTAAGGTCGCCGCGTGTCAACAAAGATCGATGACACACAGCAGCAGCTAAAAGAACCTCAATTAACTTGGGGGCTTTCGCCGATCGGGCAAAGTTCTGAATTCCCGGCTCCCGTTTAAGGCTGTGGGAATTTCAAGGTAATCGCCGAATCGGCCCAATAACCGCCGAATGTTTGGCTTAGCAATCAGGAGTACTAATTCTTCGGGCCAACAAGCAATTCCGCTGGCAATCTGTAAATCACCTCAATTCACTATCATTTCGTATATTTTTATATAAATCAAGTCACTTGATAGTCGAAAGCCTCGGGGACGTCACCGCTACTCGAAAACACTTAACGGGCTTCCAAAGGAAAAATGCTTAAAAATTATTAAAAAATTTACGCAATTGATAAGATTTCCCCACCAAGCTCAGTTAAGTGTGGGGGGGAGAGAAATAGGGTTGAATATCAGGAGTATCAGGAGTAGCAGTTGCTTTTCTTTAATTCCTGACTTTCATGGAGCTCTCAGTTTTTTCTCTCATTCAAGCTTCGCTTCAGAAGTCCTGCTACCCACGATTTATTTACTATCTTTGTAAGGCTTATATTTCTCCAAGAAGAAGTCCATAAATTTCTTTGAAGAACGAACATTATAATTCCTTTGATTCAAGTCTTCTAAGACTTAAATTTAATTTCACTTTGGAATGAAATATTACAGAATGGGATTTCTCGATTTCGTCATGGAGCTGACTGAAGAATCAGCGCTTATTTATTATAGTAGATCCGAAAAGAAACTTAAATATTCATCTTCAAATCTTAAATATTTCCCTTAATCATAACTAAATTTGGATAAACTTAAGGTTTCTATAATTTCCGGTAGGGAAATTGAATTAAAATCCACTCAAAGAATTCTCAAAAGATTTTCAAACTTTTCTAGAAGTTCTGATCTCTTTCTAAGTTTCTTTAAAGCCAAGTGATCCAAATTCCTTAAAGCTATTTTAAGAACCTTAAATTCAGGAGAGAAAATAGAAGTAAATCGACTTTAAGAATTCTCAAAAGATCTTCATTTTTTTCTGGATTCTCTGATCTCTTTTCAAGTTTGTTTAAAACGAAGTGACCCAAATTCCTTAAATCTATTATAAGAACCTTAAATTCGGAAAGGACAAAAGAAATAATCGACTCAAAGAATTCTCATAAGATCGCCAAATTTTTCGGAAAGTTTTGATATTTTTTTAAGTTACCTCCAAATCAAGCGATCTAAATTCTTTAAAGTTATTGAAGGAACCTTAAATTCAGGTGAAAGTCTTGCCGTTTCCCCATAGATCAATCTGAAATGCTTTGTGGACAAATTGCACAAGAATTGCCAATGTGCTGATCTATTTTGGTGTCAAAATATGAAATCGATCAGTGGTCGCCGCCGGGGAACCCATCAATTTCGGCTTCAGACCGATTCGATACATCATGATAGAGTCTAGGAATTCTGGGGTTTTTGTGTAATTTGTAAGGCGTTCAATTGAATTGGGGGAAATCGGCATTTTTGGCTGTATAAATTGAGATATGAAAGGCGGACCGAAATCAGAGATCTTGACCAAAAACAGAGCCCCCAGTCGCTTTTTAATTTATTATGGCGGCAAATGAAAAATCCACTGAATACAGAATACTGCTCAGAATCGAGCGGAGAAGGTGACAAGCAACCCAGACAACGACGACAAGAAAGGCAACACAACGAGGCTAAAAGACGAAGACGTCGAACCTGAAAAACAACCAACAGATTAGTAGACACCGAGACCCAAAACGAGTGTAACAGGTAGTCGACCTGATTATACACACACACACACGCACAACCAGCTACACTTCAGTGGCTGTTCATCGACAGGTCGGTCGACGCGTCGTTGGTTTTTCGGGGTTCTTAAAATCCCTTGGGAAATTGTTTCTTCGCCGGGCGGGCAGGTAGGCCGGAGAAAAATTCACGCTGATTACGCGTGGCCCAGGTAAATGGCCATTTCAAGATAACAACAAATTCATTGCGTCCTCGTCTTTTGGGGCTGCCATTCTGCACAACTTGGCCAGGGAATTCCAGGAAGCCTGGAATGCATTGGGTTGCCAGAGGGCGGACTGTTGTATCTTCTGTGAAGTTAGTCTCGTTAGAATTGCCAGGGCTGCCAGATGCTTTGCCTCCACTCAACTCGCTTTCGACTCAAGCAGCGCTCGCCCCTTTAAACATGATTTACTGCCCGTCCCTCATCCCAAACAGGTCCCCAGGTCTGGGGTCGGTCCCAGACGCCGCCACCCGGTTTTGAGTGTGTATCTCAAAAAAAAACCCGCTCAATCGCAGACGCCGCTCTCCGTCGACGCGTCGCTCTGGTGGTGGCTATCGGCCGCCTGTGTGTGTGAGAGAGCCACAAGATCCACCCCATGAAAAGCCATTAGCTTACCTGCCCGCACACACACACACACGCACGCACACCCAGACAGCCAAAGATGGCGACGCCAAGCCATTGTGTCTGCCTGGCTCTCCGGCTGGCGGCAAACAACTCAAAAGCGCTGAACACTCGCACACACAGGCGGCAGAGTTTGCTGGTGTGCGTGTGTATGAAGTGTTCCGTATGACCAACGCGCAGTGAATCCGCCAAACTCGACAGTTTCAATTCTCTATCCGAAGAGTGCGCTTAGTGCCCGCTGCCGTGACGGCGTTGATTTTGTTGAAAAGAAAAAAAAAAAGAAAGAAAATTTTGAGGGGTGCCCTCGAAGTTTTAGAGCATCAAGATTTTGTAAACCGCGGCGGTCGGGTTAGTCGCGTTCTAAAGCCAAACGGATTTAAATTAAAAACCGATCGACGGAAGCCGCCGCCAACCGCCAGCCCGCCACCCGCCGACCGCCAGCGCCCAGAGCCGCCGCACCGCATCGACGGAGTCTCTCGCGTGTGAGTCTCTCCGACGGCTGCTTCCTTGCTGATAAAAAACCACAAAAATCCCACATATTTTCGGGTTTTAATTTTTGTTTTGTTTTTTTTTTTTTAATTTTTTTTGTATGTCGCTTTGCTGTCGCCGTCGCAGCAGACAGATGAACCACCGCTAGCACCACTGCCCCCAGCCAACCGAGCAGTTATGCTGGACAAGTGAACCACACACGATTCTCCTCCGAACCGCAAAAGTGCCCGCGATAAAAGCACCCGCAAACACTACAAAAAATCACTAATCAAAACTCAAATTTCCACCAACTGACACAACCAACGCGCCAACATGTTTGATGTGTTCGGCTCCGTCAAGGGGCTCCTGAAGATCGACCAGGTCTGCATCGACAACAACGTGTTCCGGATGCACTACAAGGCCACGGTGATCATATTGATAGCCTTCTCGCTGCTGGTGACATCGCGCCAGTATATTGGCGATCCCATCGACTGCATTGTGGACGAGATTCCGCTGGGAGTGATGGACACGTACTGCTGGATTTACTCGACCTTCACCGTGCCGGAGCATCTGACCGGCGTGACCGGGCGGGATGTGGTCCAGCCCGGCGTGGGATCGCATGTGGAGGGCGAGGACAAAGTCAAGTACCACAAGTACTACCAGTGGGTGTGCTTTGTGCTGTTCTTCCAGGCGATACTGTTCTATGTGCCGCGCTACCTGTGGAAGTCGTGGGAGGGCGGGCGCCTCAAGATGCTCGTGATGGATCTCAACAGTCCGATTGTGAATGACGAGTGCAAGAATGATCGAAAGAAGATTCTCGTGGAGTATTTCATTGGCAACCTGACCCGGCATAACTTCTATGCCTTTCGGTTCTTCGTCTGCGAGGCCCTCAACTTTATCAATGTCATCGGGCAAATCTACTTTGTGGACTTCTTTTTGGACGGCGAGTTCTCCACCTACGGCAGCGATGTCTTGAAGTTCACGGAAATGGAGCCGGACGAGCGCATCGACCCCATGGCCCGGGTCTTTCCCAAAGTCACCAAGTGTACATTCCACAAATACGGTCCTTCCGGCAGTGTCCAGCCCTTCGATGGGCTGTGCGTGCTGCCCCTGAACATTGTGAACGAGAAGATCTACGTGTTCCTTTGGTTCTGGTTCATCATTTTGAGCATATTGTCGGGCATCTCCTTGGTCTATCGCATTGTCGTGGTTATGGGCCCCAAATTGCGGCATCTGTTGTTGCGCGCCCGCTCTCGTCTGGCCGAGAGCGAGGAGGTCGAGATTGTGGCCAACAAGTGCAAGATTGGTGATTGGTTTTTGCTCTATCAGCTGAGCAAGAACATCGATCCTTTGATCTACAAGGAGGTTATTGCGGATTTGGCTCGCGAACTGGGCGATGGTCAGAGTTCGCATAAGCAGGCCGAACATGCATCGAAATACCAGGGGAGGGACCAATTGATCTTACCAAACGAGTTGTAGAATTTACCCATACACACTCATACACACACCCGCACACACACGCATACACAGCCATCGGAAGTGAAGGATGCAAAGAAGAAAAAAAGACACTAGCCTACACAAATTTTAGCCTTTAATTTAATTAAATTTACACAAAATCACCCACACACACACACGACACTCACACACACACACCCACACACATGTAAACAATTAATATTTTTTTTTTTAATTTGTCTTAATTTTACTTCCTAACAATGCTACTTTTTTGTGCTTTAGTTCGAAGTTAGTCTTTATTTTATAATCAAATTAATTAAAAAAAAAACCAACACGAAAATCGTATATATATAAAATCCTATTCGTATACATTTAAATTTTTTTTTAACGAGCGAGTGAGACGAAAAAAACTAAACGAAAAATCGAAGAAAAATGCAAACAATAAAATATGTAAAATAATCTCCATTAGGGTAGTCCGAAAGTAACAAAATTCCAGGCCACTAAGAGAGCGGCCCACGCACTGCTGCACACACACTCACACACACACAGCACTCACACACACACTTGCACAACCTGAGACACGTTTCAAGCTCGGTTGCAAGCTCCAAAGTTCGTACGACCCCCGGTCCCCCGCAGTTGCCCTCAGCAGCTGCTCATTTAAGCGTGGCACTGTCCCCCTGACCCAGCTGAGCCGGTTTCCCGGGCGCGCATGCTCAGTTTGCCGTACAGTGGGCACTGTCAGTAGACGACCCCTGGCTGGCCTACTAAACTGGTTTGACCACTGCCAGGGCAAGTTGAGGCCCCTCTTCCCCCGGCCGTCTTCTCTTTGGCCCTTTTAGATTTCAGTTTCGTTTTCCCTGCCGGACAGTGTAGAATTTGGCAAAGAAACCTTCTGAGAATCCTCGCCCAATTTATCTTGGGAAAACTTTCGTCAGACTTTGTCTGGGACTCGGCGGCAATTAGACGTTCCCAACGTTCTAGTTTTTAATTTTATCTTATCTGAGTTTTTTTTTTTTGATTGTACCTGCGACACAAATGACATTGGTATGGACGTTTTTACCTCCCCTGAGCTTAGAAATTGTTTTTTCCTATGAAAGTTTTCTCGCAAAGAACCTTTCTTCGTTTGGAGAGTTTAAGAGTTCTCTAAAGTTAGGGAATTTTGAAGTTGAGGTCTAAGAAACTTTAAGAATCTAATATTTTTTTTTTATTTTTATTTTTTTTGGGCTTAGTTTAAAATTTTATTACTTTGCTTAAAAGTTTTCTAAGGTTAGGAAATTTTTAAGTTGAGGTCTAAAAAATTTATATAATCTAATACTTTTTTTATGTTTTTTTTTTTGGCTTAGCTTAAAATGTTATTACTTTGCTTTAAAGTTTTCTAAAGTTTGGGAATTTTAAAGTTGAGGTCTAAAAAATTTATAGAATCTAATATTATTTTTTTTTGGGCTTAGCTTAAAATTTTTTTTACTAAGACTTGACTTTTTTTTATTTTTTTTTTTCGAAGAGTAATTTTTTTTTGTATTTTTTTCCCTAGATTTTAAATTAACTAGCAATGCTAGGAATTTTCTTAATCAGTTTTTTCCAATTCTGAGTTGAATCAATTTTTTTTTAAATTTTATTTAGGAAATTATATACTTTTATTTGTTTTTTTAATTACCTAATTTTTTTTATAATTTTTTTTTTATTTAAAATTCAATTAAAAACATATCTGAGAATTAAATTTTTTTTTTTTATAAAAACATTTAATATTATTAGATAAGGGATTTTTTTTTTATTTTTACAATATTTTTTGGAATATAAGTTAGAATAGGAAACACCCGATTGTTGACACTCAACGAACAAAATCGGAAAGGTTAGCCAACCTCATTTATAGTTTTTAGTTAAAAGTTTGGAATACCTTCTAAATTATAAAGAAGTATTTCACTAACTTTATTATCTTAAGTTTATATATTATATATATTATTTTATTTGGTTACTTGCCTCAACCAACTATTCCCTACTTTTTGAGAGCTTCCTGTCCCAAGACTTCATTGCCGAAAGTTTCCCAAGTGAGGATGATGTTGTAATGAATGAAAAAATGTGTTGTAATTAGAGGAACTGCTCGTAAATTACCAGAGACGGACGTATTTCGTATTTTGTACTCGGCGTCGGCGACATCAACCGACGATAATCGGCCAGGGAGGGGGGAGTGGGGAGGGCATTACTCATACAACAGATCGACCCCCAATTCGAGGTATCAATGAATGAGTGAGGAGACCTCAATGGGATTGAATGAGTAAATGAATGAATGAGTGAATGCGAATGCCGCAGACACGCGAATAATGAAAACGAAAACAAAAACTGCCACTGCCCTTTATTCGTTTAGTTCTACATGAAATGCTCTATAAAGATTGGGAGGGGGGATCGGGGTCGGGAGAAAGCCACGCACAATTCCACATCTCACACATTTTACGAGCTCGTTTGCTATTTTTTTTTAATTGCATTAATTACTTTCAATTAGCGAAAAGAAATAGAATTTACGAAAGTGTTTGTCGGCCAGGCGAGGGAATCGAAAAAGTCGAAGTAAATGTTCGGGAGCTGGGAATCGGCGCGTTTATCAAATGCCATCAATTTAATGTGAGTAAAAGTAAAAGCAAAACAAAAAAAAAAAAAACCCATAACACCAAATTAATTTTCATTATCACACACAAAGTTCAAAAAAATATTTCGTCATCGGAAGCGCAAAACAAAACATTGAGTCATCGAGGAAAATCCCAGATCAAAGATCTTCCGCACAATTTCTCTTTTCGACGATTGCTCATCTGGGTTTTAATTTTTATCGTTCCAGTTCCTGAAACGCCCTTCCAGCTCTCTCAGAGACTCGAGCAGACTCACATATCAAATTTGTGGGCCGGGGGGTGCGCGGGGGCGGGAATATGACAGACAATCAAGCCACGAATGTGCGAAAGACATAAGAAATATTTAAGGTCCAAAAATGCCACTTGCGAGTTTTAGTTTAGCGCTAAGAGTTGTGATCATTGATTAAGAATTCTACTAATTAAAAAACGGAAATATTTCGCCTTGACAAAAATGGATTATTCAGTTTTCTGCATGCCTATATATTCCCGAGATATCATATATCCTAAATATTTTATTTGTATTAATTTTGCAATTTTCGCCAGCATAAGTTTTTTTTTTTTTTTTGAGTAGTGCAATTTTTTTTTATTCAACAAAATATCAGCAATCTATTTATATACACAGAACAGATCAAGAAATTATATATATATCTATACACTTAAATATATACATATATATTTTTATATAGAAATTTATGCCGATTTTTAAAAACGATTTTAGCTGTAAAAAAAAGGGAAAGACTCAAAAGCAATAATATTTTATGAACCGAAATTGAATATTCATCTACATAAGGAAACTAACAAATTTTTATATGTATACAAAAACGATTTTTATATTTAAGCCACTGCCCACATTTTAAGGGGCCTCCCATACACAGAAACAAAAATGTAAGCATTCCGTTGAAGATTTCAATACCGTAAACTAAGAAAGCGCCGCATAATAAAGAAGAATTATTTAATTTCATAAAAAACAAGTCCATTCTTTTTATAATTATTAAGGCATTTTTACATTATAAATAATAAGTTACCCTCTTTGCAAATCAGAGGCAACATTGGGTATGTCCCAAGTTGAGGCTTTTATGGGAGCTCGGGAGAGGTTATTGGAAAGAGATTCTTATAGAAGGGGGAATGGGTCGGGTTACCATGGGGGTAAATAGTTGAGGAAGAAGGATTAATGAGATTTTAGGTTCCTTCGTGAGTTATAAATAGAAAGGTTCTTAACAGACGTTTTAACATATATGGCTGAAGTTGGATCCAATTGAGATCTCTTAAGAATTCTCTTTAAGTCTCCCCAACTAGCTTGAATCTTCCTGGAACTTAGATTCCTTTTAGATTGCTCTTCTTAGATTCTAACTTTCTTCGGAGATCGGGAGAGGTTATTGAAAAGAGATTCTTATAGAAGGGAGAATGGGTCGGGATAGAAGGATTGATGAGATTTAAGGTTCCTTTATAAGTTATAGAAAGGTTCTTAACAGACGTTTTATATGGCTGAAGTCGGATCCAATGGAGATCCATAAGAATTCTCTTTAAGCTTCCCCAACTAGCTTGAATCCTAGCTTTGATCTGATGTGAATCTTCCTGGAACTTAGATTTCTTTTGGATTGCTCTTCTTAAATTCTAACTTTCTTCGGAGAAAGTCTGCATTACTGGCCTTAAAGTTAGGCCTTAGCTAAGTCAATATAGATAAAAGTGTGTGGATGTTTGCGTTTGGCGGTTGTCATAAAAATTCTTCAAACTCCCCAAAAAAAAAAAAAAAGAAAACTCAGCGCGTGCGCCGCGCCCTTGTGGCGATCATAAACGCAACGAGAAATGGGGTAAAAGTGTAAATAAAAATGAAATACTGAGCAAACATCAGGTCACGACCCGCCCAACCAAGAAAACCCTCAACAAATCTGTCCATGGGCACATATAATAAATTTTCCAGTCTTTTCTCTCTCCGGGGGACAATGAACTTCTCGCTGACGCAAATAGACACCTCGCCAGTGCCGGTGACTCGAGAGGGAGCAAGCGACCTGCCCAAGTTCAAAAGTCCACGGTTCCGGACTGGATTACCCGACCGTCGACCCCATCGATCGTTAAATCCTAAAGCCAAATCGATCTGTCAGCGGGAAACAAGACAATTACTAAGCCATTTAAATCGGGGAAGGGAACTGCAGTGAAGTTTGCTCTTGGGATCTTAACCTCGGGGATCTAGAAACATAGAAAAGCTAGAAGACGGGGGAGGGGTTGGCACTCCCGAAAATTGCCGAGACTGCTTTTATGTTTGTTTTGAAAAAGCAAGATCAGCGGAAATATCCTTTGGCAAATGTGAAGTTGTCTTGGGTTTCGTCTACTCGTGCCAAACAGCTGACCAGATGGCGGCGGCAGCCACAGATCTCGGGATTGTGCATTTGAATTGTTTACAAGTCCAAAAATGAGCGACGCCTTTTTATTGTCGTCGGCTGAGGACAGCCAACTCCACAGCTGGTTGGTTTTGTCTCTCGCGTTTGCTGAGCAAGCTCAGGTCGGGGAAATTGGATACATTTTTCGGTACTTCCAAAATTATAAAAAACTGCTTGAAAATGCAAGTTTCAAATTCATTTTAAATGGATAAGTTGGGTACTTTTTTCAAGTATTATTTTTGCTGAGGAAGTGCTTTTTTTTAGGGAATTTTATCGGCAATTTTGAGGAGGTAAAGAGGTTTGGGGTGTGGAGAATTTATGGGATTTTAAATATAAGAAAGATATAAACTTTTGCTTTGCTGAGTTATTTTTTAGGATGTGGGATAAGGGAGACGGTCTTTTGAATATTTAGGGTGCAAATCTTAGCAAATTTATAGATATTCACTCCGCCTGAAAATACTCTAGATTCCTTAACTTTCGACCCTTTGGCCCCAACCTTCGTTGTTGTTGTCGATCAAAGTGATCCAAAGGGCGGGGCCACCTCATCATGACACTCGATTCATTGCGTGACGAGAGCCCCTCCCCCCGCCTCTGATAAATAAAACAAAGGAAATTTATTACAAATCAGGGAAAGTAAACCTTCTGACCGAGAACTGAAGAAATTGGAGAGCGGCGTCTTCCAGCTGTTTTAAATTGAAAAATGTGCAGTTGTCGAGGCGACCAACGGACAGACGGACGGCTGCCTTGAAATTGATGCCGCCCTGCGAAAAAATATAAAACAAGGAGGGAGGTTAAATCGCGCTTAATGGACGCTGTAGCCGCTGTGGCTGGCGTTCCTAATAGAGCCCAATAAACCGCAATAGATCGGGGCGTTACGTAAGGAAATAAAACGCTTGGCCTCCAGTTGACCTCTGCCTGGGCGGTTGGGGGTGGCCGGCCGCCGGCTTACGTAATTCGCTTTAGATTTCCCCAAACAACAAATTTCTATTTATTTAAACCTGCCGCGATTTTCTGCCTACAAATTGAGCGCGCGGTTTCCCCATCAGATTCCCTGAAATTTTGATTGTTTTTCCCCCCCTCAGACCCTCGTCACGTAATCAACGGTCAGCTGTTTTGGGGGCTGCGATTCACGTGTCTTCAATCATCGAAATTTGCATATTCTCGGTGCGTCTTGTTTGCTTTTCATTGAGCAAAATCTACAGGGAGGGGGGAGGGGAGTGGACGATACGGATCTCAATGATTGCGGTATCTCTGGACTGTCGATAAGACACGACCAAGTTGATAACAGGGATTAAGGTTGGGCTTCTCTTTAGTTCTCCCCCCCTTTGGAATGTTGGAGGCTTTGATAATTTCGAAGGCCGAAGGTCTTTCTATAAGACACGAGGTTGATTAGAGATACCTTCAAATCTTGGAGTAGAAAGACAGAAGAAGTCGAAAAAGTCGGGGATTTAATAGGAGCTCAAATGTTACTAGTTGAAAATTTGAGGATCTAAAGGAAAGAGAGCTAAAGACGGGAGATTTGGGATAACAGATTGAAGAGAGAAGACTCTGTCAATTGAAACCATGTGATGATTATAGAGAACTAAGAATCCGAAACTGATCTTCAAAAATAGTCAGAAGAGTTGAGGATTTGAAAAGAACTTGTGAAATACTTAAAATTCTTTGGACTATTGCCTTAAAGAGCGAGGCACAAACATCTGAAGATCCAGAGGCTAAAGACCTGGGCTAGCAGATTTCAGGTTGCTTTGCTGTCTGCTTGAGAGATCGGAGAGAATACCAATTGGAACCAAGTGATGATTAAAGAGATCTCTATACCCGAAAGAATAGCAAACAAAATCGAAAGACCCAGAGACTTGGAAGGAGACTTTGAAATAGTAGAACTTCTCAGGGTTCAAGACATCTGATGATCCAGAAACTTAGGATCTGGGATAGCATTCATAGGGCTGTTTTGCTGCCGCTTAAAGGGATTAACCGAACAGAATCGATAGATCCAGAGACTTGGAAAGAGCTTGTACGATAACTGGAGAAAATAGACATCTGAAGATCCAGAAACTTAGGATCTGGAATAGCTTTTGTCGGTTTTTTTTGCTGCCTGTTTAGGCGAATAACCGAACCAAATCGAAAGTCCCGGAAACTTGGAAAGAGTTTTTACGCTCTTCACATCTGGAGATCCAGAAATTTAGGATCTGGGATCTGGTCGTTTTGCTTGCAGATTGTTTTTTTTAATGGGATTTAACTTCTGTTTTTCCTACACCTGAAATTCCCCCCTTGTATTATCGATAAGAACTTTGTCGATGACTCCATCGCATTCGTCACCTTGTCTAAAAATTGAACTTGAAAAGAAATATTTAAATAATTAGTAAGCGCTTAGAATTTATCAGAAAATCTCTTGGGAATCCATTAAGAATGTTTGGATTTTTTACTGTTATCAAAAATTTAAATGACACACCACACACACACACACACCCAAACACACCCAGAGAG
>JBAMCP010000930.1:0-32009 GCA_037075105.1 Lissocephala sabroskyi
GTCGGCACGGGTTAATGTTGACGTATGCAAATAAAATTTTGTAGTTAATTACGCCTTGGTAAAATGAACAAAAATAGAGGGTGCCCGTTTCGATATCTCAAAAAAAAATTTTTCGCCCATATAAGGGACACCCTAACATACATACACAAGAAATGTCAAGTGTAGCCATATAAGGGAGAAAAAACAGCTGTTGTCCACTACTAAAAGCCTGCCAACTTGATAAAGTGGGAGTCCCACATTTTTTTTTTTAGCGGCCGTTGGATAATAATAATAATAAATGTAAAATTTGTTAGCCCATGAGCTACCGATATGACACGTGATTTCAGAGTTGCCACTTACAAATTGAGCAACTGTTAATGTGGTAGCCCTAAATATTAAAAGTACCCGCGAAAAAAGAATTTAAATTCAATGTACGAAGGTACAGGGTATATCACAGTCGGACCAGCTCGACTGTTACTTCCTTACTTGTTTATAACAAAACTGTTTGAATTTTAAATATTAATTATTAAAAGGGCCAAAATCTCTTTAGCATTCTACTTTCGAAATATACTGAATATTGAATATCTAAGCTTGAGGGTCCTCGACTATTTTGCCGTACAGTTTTCATGTTGTCCTTGCAGAATATTTGGGCACCAGAAGCTGGGCAGAAAACTGTACCCGAGTCCTCCTCATAGAATGGTATCCAAAACCATCAAGCATTCTCCATGTAATTTTTTTGTTTTGAGAAAAGAAGAAGAAAGTCCAAAAGTTCTTATGTCCAAGCAACACGCAGCCGAGCTGACCCCGCATGCTGGTCTGAGGAACTCTTGTAATCAAGGGTTAGCTGGGCTAACCAGCCCCCGAGAATTTTAATCATAATCACTTTGTTTTCTTGTTTTCATTTTCGTTTGCGACCTCCAAAGAGCTTCCTCTGCAAGAAACTTAATTGAATTAACAGCCGCAGCCCACCAGACGTCACAGTCACCGTCGCCGTCGCCGTCGCCGTCGCCGTCACCTCGACGTGATGCAAGCGCATCTACGATCGGTTAAGACAAGAGACGACGCGTCGTCTGCCGGCTTACAACTAATTGAGTTTAATTGGCAATTCCCTTGTACGTACAGAGAGCAATTAGGCAGCCGACCAGCCAAGTTAGCCACTTCGGTGGGGATCGGAAAATCGACAGGCAAATGTTTTTTGTAACACTTATTTTGTGGTTTTTATTTTAGAAGTCAAAGGGCGCCTGGCATCTGTAAATGTGTAGGGAGAGTTTTATAATTTAAATGGCTGGATGAATCACTTGAACCAACGGGTCGCCAACAACAGCGACAACAGCACAGCCCCCAGTCCAAGGGAGCGCCGACCAGCCGAGCTGCAAACCTTCCGAATCGTCTCCGTGTAGAGACCCTGACGGGCCAGCAAACTGCGTATACCGCTCAGCTCCTAAAATGCAATGCAAAAATATAATTAATCTAGCTGAGCATCCTTTGAATAGAAGTCTTACATCAGCGGAGAGTCCATTACGAATGCGTGTAAGGACGAGCGTGTAAATGGAGCTCCTCACATCGTTGCCGCAGAAGGTCAGCACCAGATGATCGTTGACGGCCTTGACCACTTGCACGGTTCCCCGGAACTGCGTGTAGGTGTTGAGGGCCGCCAGAGAGCCGCGCTGGTCGCCCATATTCGACCAGAGACCCGACGAGTCCGTCGTGTAGTTGAAAACGTACTCCACGTTATTTTCATTCTCGTTCCAGATCATGCGAAGGAAGCGCTGGCGCTGCTGCTGGGAGGCCTGCAGCGGATCCCTGAGGTAGTCGTCGTTGTCCGCGTACGGGGACGTGTTGGGCGTGGAGTATTCATACTGAGAGCGTCGGTTGTTGTTGGTTTTGTAGTTGTAGTTGTAATTGTAGTTGCTTTGGGGCTGGCCATTGTTGTAGTCGGGGCTGGCGGCCTGATCGCTGCCAAAGCGTCGATTGTCGTAGTTCCAATTGTTCTGCATCTGAAAAAATAGACAGTCGGTTAGTTGGTCGGTTAGTAGGCAAATTTAGGCGGTCGGTTAGTTGGGAGGTCGATCACTCTGTTTGTTTGATTGACGGAGAGTTCATTCATCTTCAATTCGAATTGGCGTTCTTGGCTGTGCTTATGAGCCAAGTTACTGGCATAGATTGTGATACTCCAATCTGCTTTGATTTAGGAACTCCTTGATAAAATCGTCTGCTTCAGTAAATCCCCGAATAATGACCTCCTTTTTGATTTGCTTATTCCTTGGTTCATCGTAAATTTTGGGATTCATCGCCAATTTATGCCTGTTGCTGCATTTATTCCTGGGGTTTATTTTATTACATCGTTTGTCTGCTCCAGTCTTCCCCTTTGGATTCAGGAGGATTGCTCATTGCCTGGCTTATTCCTTACTTCATTGATTCATTCATCATTGCATTTATTTCTGAGGTTCATCTGAGTTCATCGGTTAGCTTATCATCACCTTGATTGCCGTCTGTCCTCCAGTCTTCTTAATCGATTTGATCAAATTGTCTGCTTCTAGAGATTCTCATTGAATGATGGATTTTTTCCACTTTGCCTAGTTCATTCCTTCATTCATTGAAACGTTTATTCATTTATTCCTAAGCTTCATCTGAGTTCATTGGTTAGCTTTTCACCTTGATTGCCGTCTGTCGCCTTCTTCAACAAATTAACGAAATTGCCTGCTTTAAGGAATCCTCTTCGAAAGATGAACTCCTCCTCCGCCTGATTCATTCAAACCTTTATGAAATCATTTATTTTGTGCACTGATCGCATTTATTCCTGAGGTTCATCTGAGTTCATCGCTTAGTTCATCGATTACCTTATCACTCTGCCTGCTGTCTGTCCCACAGTCTCCTCCATCGATTTGACCTGCTTATTTATTCTGGACCCTTCTCGATCTTCACTTACCTGGTCGGTGACATCTGCGAAGTGGATCATCACGCATGAATCGTATTCGTAGACACCGGGGAAGTCTTGATTGTGCATGATGATTTCACTGCCATACCAGCGGCCCATTATCTGTGTGTTTTGGAACAATAAACAATTACTGTGAGTGCATTCGTAAGTCTGCCATTTGCATGTCACCCTATCAATTAGCCCATTACAGTCATCAGCATTGACATTGCCTGCACTTTGGCCCCGTAAGGTTAATTATGTTAAATGAATGGGCCCGAAGAGGAGAGCCTATTAAAGGGCCACTTATCGACCCAAAATGTATATTAGAACATACTCAAAGTTTCCCTGAAATTACTTAGAAGCGGAAAGCCGGAAGATAAATTAAGAGTACTAAACTGATCTCTTTGGAGGTTGAATGCTCATTTAAATTGCTTATTAGATTCCTCTCGCAGTTCGTATTTGCGCCCAAAACACGTGTGGCTCTGATCTACTCACCTGATCGAAATCCACATTATTTTGGCGTCGCACATTCAAGCAGCGCAGCGCTGGACTAATCCGCTCAGTGGTGGTGGCCACTTCCGGAGCCATCCCGTAGCTCTGAAGGCAATGAGCCGTGTAACTGCCCGCGAGCAGAATTACACAAATTCCAACGAAAGTGGAAAACATAACGCACACGTAACTTAATCACTGCCAATTCCCAGCAAAGCCTACAAACGTCCACCGATCTCAACTGATGCGTTGACCGAATCAAACTGAACTCAGCCCCAGATCAGCCAGCCCAGTCGACTCGGCCGCTCAATTGCAGCGCCCCTTGATGTGGGTTGGCGGGGGCGGAGCTCTTCCACTCAATGAAAAGCTTGGCGAGGGGTTGGCTGGCGGCGAGGGTTAAACACAATTCATTTAGTTAATTGTTGATGATCCACTTCCACTCTCGCTGGCACACTCACGCGTGGTGTGAATTGAGTGCGTGTGTGCTCGAGTTATTCATTGAATTAAGCCGAGTGAGTTGAGCTGAGAGAGTCGAAGCCGGCGAATAGGACATGTCAATTAATCGAGCAGATTTTATTTGCTTTATTTATAATGATTATGCTGATCAGCCAGATGAGCAGAGCGCGTCTCAGCCTACCCAAGATGAGCGTAAGAAATAATCTCTTTATTAATAATGAAAGAGAAGAAAGTAAGCATTTCATCAGGAATTCCTTGAATCAAGGGTTATTTAGGAATCTGAAAAATTCCCTATTCCCAAGCAGCAGATTCCCAAAGACAATCTAGTATCTGGAATATTATTTATAATATTAAATTTAAATCCAAAAATATTTTATCCGATTTTTAGGGAGTACAACATTTTGCTGCCTACTTCGGAGAGCAGAGAAGCCCGCAGAACCCAATTGAATTTCGGATGTTTTAGTTTTTTATATATGTTTATTTAGTTTTATTACATACATAGATTTCATATATAGTTAATTTGTTACTCTGATTTCTTGTTTTATTTTATTTGCTTTTGTTTCGTGTGTGTTTGTGAGTGTATATATATTTTCCCATCTATTATAATGTCGTTTTAGATATCCATCGTAGTTGGTAATTTATTCATTTTTTTTTACTTTTTTGTAGTTTAATTTTAATTTAATGTATTTTTTTTTTGTGGGTGAAATGTGTTTACGTTTGTTTTTTGTGTGTGTTTGGAATTTCTTAATTAATTTTCGATTTTTCTTTACCGATTCACTTTAGTACAGTTTCGCTTATGGTTACGTTTGCCGTTTTGGTATTTGCTTTATACTTTTTATTTCGCTTGCCATTGTACTACTTCGTCGCAGTTTTGCTTTCACTAAATATAAATAGATTTGTGGTTTTTATTTCGTACTCTTACTTGTAACCGTATTTGAATAATTTGCACAAATATATAGTTTATTTGGGTTTTCTGCTTTTAAATATAATGGTTATCTAAACATATATGTTCGTATTCATATATCAAATCGACTCGACTCGTCTCGTCTCCTCTCGTCTGCTGGCCTTTAATATTTTGTCGAATTTGACCATTTCAGTTGGGCTTAGTTGATGTTTATTAATTCGATTTTAAATGGAAATCAAAATGCTTAGTTTGTATGAATTTGGTTTTAAGATTTTCCTTCGGTTTAGTTTGTTTTTCTTTTTTTACTTTAACTCAATTCACATCAATAACAGGATTTTTCATTATCTCAAAAGAGAAAAATATGTGTCAATATTAATTCTTTTCTTTTTGGTTTATTGTATGTTTAAAGTT
The DNA here is from genome assembly GCA_037075105.1 of Lissocephala sabroskyi. Taxonomy (NCBI): domain Eukaryota; kingdom Metazoa; phylum Arthropoda; class Insecta; order Diptera; family Drosophilidae; genus Lissocephala; species Lissocephala sabroskyi. The sequence goes on from JBAMCP010000930.1 coordinate 5,157, forward strand.
TTTTTTTTAAGTTTTATCGTTTATTTATTTAAAAATATTGCAGCTTCGATTTGTAATACTTTTCTTATTCGCCTTGATTAATTTATTTAAATTAGTTTTACACTCAATTAGCATAGAACACAGTAGAGATCAGTTAGTTAAGTGTCCATATACATATATTATATATCTGACCGTATAGTTCTATGACCGTCTTCTGATATTTCGGTTTGTCTTTCGACTACAATTGCTTGGCATATGTACGTTTGGGAGCGTCTTTGTGTGTGTGTGTGAGTGTGTGTGTGTGAGTTCCTTGGATTGATTTCTTTTCATATGTATTTACGTATTTGTTGGATTTACTTCTATATAGAATCCTATATTTGCTTTGTATGTGTGGTTTTTGTGATTTCACTAAACTTCTTTTTTTAATTTTGTCGGAAGTATTTGGATACATTTCGGATTTTAGCTAGAGGTACCTACATTCGTCTAAAGTTCTTGAGTAATATTCTCTATTTGCTTTTCTTTTTCAAAGAGTATTTAGTGGGTTGGTTTTGTGTGGTTGGTTGCCTCCAATTATCAGATCGGTTAGGTATGTTTTACTTTATATAACAGATGGAGGCAGATCGACAGACAGTTAAGGAATTGTCAGCAGAAATTACTAAAGAGGCAAGACCAATCTACGGCTATCCAAGAACCAATCAAGAAGTTTAAAGCCGAAATCTATGGGAACCGAACTGAACAGAAACTCAATATTCATTTCTCAATCTCAATGGGAGTTTCGTTTGCAGAAACCTAAAACAGCAGTAAAACAATTTCTCAGATACTTTAGAATTCCATTTGAAATGTTCGTGTTTCTTTTGCTTTGTGTGGTGATGCCGTTCAGAGAAATTCCTCCCACTCGCTCCCACTTGTGTTTTTGTCTACATTCGACTAAAAATACTTAACAATTTCGTTTACGTGAAACCATTTTTATACAATATATATGGGCTTTATATTTCGTCAATATATCATAATAAATATTTCCTTTTGCTTCCGTTTAATATGATACAAAAAACTGTTGCTAGAAAAACCGTTATTCCATTTCAAAAAATTGTTTATTTTTTTCACCGTTTGCCATGTTTTTTATCGCATTAGCTTTGTTGTCTACCTCGAAAGTCTCGAGAGCAAAACAAAATCCCTTAAAACAACGGAAATACTTTCGGAAAATTCTGCTGACAGGATCAAAAAAAACCAAAGATCGGAGGAATTATAAACGGTTCGGTCAGACATCAACAAACTAAACTTTCTAGACTCCTAAATTCTCGCAGATCTCTCGTTTAACAATTCATACATAAGTTAGGCTATTCGTAGTATTGGGGGTACATATTTTGTTCTTTAAAGAGGATAATGCACCTATGTGGGTTTGCTTTTATCTAAGAGAGAGTTTTTTTTCGTTGCTCGTTTATTGTATTCTGTAATGTAAATTTAGCTGCTCATGCGATACGCATTCGCCTCTAACTAGACAGATATATAAATGGCATAAAACTAACCGCAGAGCGCCACTATAATAATGCCTTATTCTTAAAACCGTTCTAAATGATAGACAATAAATTTGCTTTTTAGCGAATCCACACAAACAGGCGCTGCGGCCGATCATACAGATCACGATGGGGGATCTCTCGGTCTCTCTATCTATTGGGATGATAAGCCGCCGGCGCTGCTGCTGCTGCTGCTGCTGTTCAGTTATGCTAAGTACAATATCATAAAAATAACACTGTATATAATCTGTATCGTTTTTAGTATCTATATAATTGTATTTTTCATTTTTTGTAAATATATATCTCAGGTTTTTTTACGGTTTTACTTTTAATTGTAATAATATACATAATATATATATATATATATATATAACCATATAAAGAGCGCGCCCCCCACCGAACTGACTGCATTTGGATCTCTCTAATCGGTTTGGGTTCCCTGGGGAGTTGCCAGCGAGCTCGCGGTTGCCTGATGCTTTGAAAAATTCGTAAACGGTTTAGTACACTTCGTTTGTATTATTTTAAATTTTTGTTTTATTAGGTTTTGTAGGCGTCAGTCTTTTGTAAATTAAATTTTACCTCATAAAATATGTTATAATACCCAGCAAATAGGCGCCGCTGCTTATAGAACTCCCCGGGCCAGTTGAGATGTCAGAACGGCCAGCGGGTCGGTCGGGTAACAAAAGACACGCCCCCTCGGTTTATAAAAAATTTGTTTGCCGCTGCATTTACATTTACAAGATATAGGTATATGTATATCTCTATAAGAAATTGTATGTATATATAATTCTTAGGCTAGACTATTTTCTTCTTGTTTTCAATTCACACGTAGACGTTTTTTAAAAAAATGCATTTTTCTTATTACAAAAAATGTCGCATCGTTTTTTTAGACTCTAGAAATAGGTATATATATATTCTATATATTTAGTTATTAAGGTCTGGTTTTTTGGTTTTTATTCTTATTAGACGCCATCGAGATATTGTTCTGGTACACCTAAATCCATAAGTTTATTTTCATATATTTACTTTTATATTTTGTATTTTTAGTTTGCCATGGCTTGCGATTTGAATATCTGGGAAGATTAGTTATTCGTTATGCTCGTTATGGGCGTTGAGAGAATTAGAGAGAGAGACGTTTCAAAAATAAATTATAACTTCAAATACATTTAGATCTTTTTAGAGAGAGAGAGAGAGATTTTCACAATTAAATCGATTATTTTTCTTTGCTTTTCTTGCTTTTGTAATTGCCTAGGCAGGCCCGTTGCTTTCGATTTGTTTTAGAGCTAATTTGACACAACCGTTTAATTCAACTATTTTATGTATTTATAGTAATTCACATCGCCATGATTCTCAATTAAATGGATTTCTTTTTAGCAGCTACTCAAAGATTCGTTGCATGTGTATTTCTTCACCCAAAAAGTAGGCTATACAATTTTCTACAAACGCAAACCAAACAAAAATTAAAACGCATGAGGGTAAATTTCGGTTCCGGGTTATTTATTGACATAGAGTTGATATTTGGTATAATGATAATTCAGTTGGATGTGTTGTGGGGTTTTGAATCGAATTCAACATGAACAAATTTTGAATGAAATTGAGAACAACAAATTTGGCAAATCTTTTTAGGGAAATGGAAATTGAATCTAAATAAACTCCAAGAATTTCGTCAAATGCCAAAGAAAACAACTCCCAAGAGCCAACACAAAAGGCCGAAACTCGAAACCGAACTGAAAAATCAATCAATCAATTTTAGTTCTCAATAAAGCGATCGAGATTCTCAACCCGAAACCGTAAAAAATTCTTTTTTTTTAACTTTCTGGAATGCTCGTTAAGCGCTTAAGTCGCCCACCGGAGAAGCGCATCAGTTTGCCAAAAGCCAACGGGCCAGGCTAAAATAAAATTGGAAAAATCTCAAGGATTTTGTTGAAGAAGATTTCGGATATGCTTCAGTATTTAGCGCTCAAGTGTTTTTCTGTTTTTGGGAGGAAACGACCCTTGCCGATGCGCCCTTTGCTGGCGGGGAAATTCAGCGCGTCAAAGGACACGTTGTCCTTCTTGTGTGGCAGACTTAAACGACAATAACAATTTGAACAATTAAATATAACGTAAACAATTTGAACCTCGGCACTGTAACGGAATTTTTGGCATTGACATCAACTAATTAACAAGGATATTTGAACAGATTCTGTGCGTCCACAAAAAAAGTTCGGACTCTTCTGAGTGAATACATTTTGCGCGTCCGCAAAAAGGATTCAAATTGTTGTCTTCGGGTGTTTTCTGTGGTGTTCAGTGTGCGTGTTCGTGGGGGCGGGACATTGAAAAAAATATAACAAATAACAAAAATAACAGCAATGTCCTTGGGTATTCCTCGGGCGGCCCACTAACACACACTCTGAATTAGGATATCCAAATGCCAGGAATTCGCCAGCGCCGATCGGGAACTTGGAACATTTTTTTTCTTCTTTTTTTATAGCTTTTGTGATTCGATTGTACTTTTTTTCTGGCATCTCGTTATATTTCTTTTTTTGGGGGTAAATTGATTTTTTTCTTCATTTTTCAACTTTTTTTGGGGAACTTTTTCGAAGGATTTTATTGGTTTTTTTTTGTGTTCTTCGCTCGCCGTTCGCGTGGTTTTTTTTTCTTTCTTGAAAGTCCGCCAATACAACCAGTGTGAAAAATGGAACGAGTTCTTGTGTATGCATCAGCCATTCAGTGTATTTGTGTGTGTGTGGATGAGTGTGTGTGTGTGCCAGACTACAAGTGTGCCAAGTGTAAGAATTTTGAATACCGAAAGTTACATGTCTGCGGGAGGAGAGAGAGAAAAAAAATTAAATTATAAAAGAAAACAAAAAATTTTTTGTGGGTTTTTTTTTTTCATTTGCTAAAAAATATTAAGTAGCCGTTGCTTTATTGTTTTTCTTCCTCTTCTGCTATATAGATATATATACCATTTTTTTTAATTTATTAATTTTTTTTTAAGGTTTTTTTCCATATATATTTAGTGTATATATTCGTTAAATAATTTGTTGTTATGCTTATGCTGCGCCTATTGTGATGATCATGTCGATTTATGTGTTCTTTAAGTTATTATCTTTAAAATATGCTTATGGGGCGTTCTACGGCTGTATGTGTATATGTACGTGTGTGTGTGTGTGGGTGTGTATAATTTATTTAGGTAGGTATAGGTACACTTAGTCTAAAAATCTTTTTGTGCTCGTCTCTTTATTGAGCTGCATTTCCTCTTTTCAGTTTGTCACTTAAGATTCCGTTTTTAAATATATATATATATATAATATATAGATGTATATATATGTATGTCGTAATGTTTAGTTTAATTTATGTTTTATTTAGCTATGATATTTCGTGTGTCGGTTGTGTGTGTGAGTGAGTGTGTTGTTTAGTTTACTTTGACTAATTCTGTTTTTAATTATTTGTTAATTACGATGGGACAATATTCTTAACGCCTTGCACTTGAATCCTCGATCTGCTGCACAGTAAAAACTTAAGAACTTTTATTTTCTTTATAGTCATAAATTGAGTTGCAGTTTCTTCGTTTGTCAGCAAATTTGTTTATCTCATTTCTTAAATCTTTTTTTTTGTTTGGTTTTTTGTTTTGTTTTTTTCTTTAATCCTAAACAATTTATGATCTTATTTTTCTTTCTTTTAAAAATATCACGTATATACTTAATTTATACCTTGAATAATATAACATTTCCGCCAGCCCTCGAAAGACCCCAAAAACTACAAATAAAACCCTATAAAGAATCTTAACCGTCTGTCCGAATGGTCTTCGTTGGGCCGCGAGCTTTATTCACGGATGCATTTCAATTTCTAACTATAACGGATCGTTTCAGAGATCCTCGGCACCCCGACAAAAAATCATAACAACGACGTTGAAAACTGAAAAATTCATATATCATTTTACGCTTAAATTGAATCTGGTGGTTTCTATGTTGCTCTCCTCATATACACATATATAGGTATATAATTATAGACTGTATTGCATTTCCCTCGACTTATGTAGTGTACATTTATGTAGTTCTAGAGCATTACGAGTATGCCTGGTATTTTTTTGTTTTCTTCGTCTTATTGCTTTCATTTTCATTTCGTTTCAACAAAGTTGATGATCTCTACTAATTATTGTTTTTTATTAATTCGATTCAAAAATTTCTTTTCATATTTTATCATATTTTTTGTGTCTTTAACTATTTAACAATTTCGATTTCTCATTTGATAAGTTTCCTTTTTTGTAAATTTAAAAATGTCTTCAACAAGTTTCCCAATGAAAATCTCAGCCGCCCCCGCGATGCGTTCTCCATTCGTTTTTTGTCGACTTTTCACATTTTAGCAGGTATATTTGAAACCTCTGATTATATATTTATATATATATATTTTTTTGGTTTTGTCTTGGGCAAATCAAATGTCGTTTAAGGCAAATATTTTCAGGGCTAGTGTAAATATTTTCTTGGTTTGCTTTTCAGGGGGATGGGGTGATAATTTCAGCCAAATTTACGCACCAATTGAAGTCGAACGCATCGCCGGGCAAAAAATGTAAATAAATTTTTTGTATCTTTAACAAATTTGTTGTATTTTCTTTTTTTGCTTTTGATTCGGATCAACAAGTCAAACGGAAAGGTACAGAGACAAACAAAACGGAAGAATGAAAATCTTTCTCCTATCGTTGTTAAATTTAATAATAAATTTTACTATTTTTTTTATTGCTCGCTCTTTTGTTTTTCTTGTCGTTTCCATTGCTAGGGGAGTTTTTAGTTTTTTAATAGTCTTTCTCTATTATTTATTTGTTTACCTAAATACGTTGCCTTTGCTCTAGCATATTTTGAATATCGTTATTGTATAAGTATATATATGTATATATAATTTTTTTAGTTTACATTTTTTACTTAAAAACCTAAAATTCTTTTTCGCTTTCTTTAGTATCTTTTTTTTAACCAAAATTCTGCATTCAGTTGGTTTGTTTTTTGTTTTCCTTTACACTTAGTACAGTTGGGGGCGTTTTCGATTTATAGTGTATAAGGTTCTCATATATATCCTGATATATATATAGAAATATATTTGTGTGGGTGTTGTGTGTGTTTGCCTTTGTCTCGCTGTATGTTTAACAGGTTGTAGTTACATTTATGTATATGCATTAAAATTATAGTTATTTATGTCTTTAAACCTTGATCTCTAGCCGTCTTGAATGACAATTGATGGATTCATTTCTACCCCGACTACAAAACTTAGAACGGGACGCCTTTTTGTTCACCCAAATGAGCATTTTCGAATACCTTAATTTGTTCTTAGTTCTCTCTTTTTTTAGTATTGCTTGACTCTGCTCTGTTTTTATTTCAATATATATATTTGTAATATAATAAATTATTGTATTAAATAATCGTACCTAAAACTTGTGCGCCAATCAACAATCGAACCTTCGCCCCGCCGCTTTGTAGTTCCTAACTTCCTATATATAATTTTCTGTATAGTACTTTTGTCCGCTAATTGAACCTCCATTTGTCGTGTGTGTTGTGTGGGGTGTGACTACAATTTGGCCTGCCTTTGGCCAGGTCCTTTCCTTCTACCATCTTCCTTGCTTGGTTTGCTACTTGATTCGTATTTTTTTGGGAGGTTTTTTGTTTTGTTTTTCTATATGTACATGGTACACATTTCTATGTATTTCTATGCAAAATTCAACTACTTTGCACTGATGCGTCTGCGTTTTGCTTCTGCTCTCCTGCCTGATCCTTCGTCTATCAGTTTATAAAACATAAAATATAAGCCGCTTAGTTTACAGCACTGAGTGTGTTGAGTGTTTTTTTGGAGGGTAAGGGAGGATGGGGGACAATTTATTGAGGTGGTTTCTGGGGCTATCGTAGTTGTATTTTGTTGTTGTCGGTTGGTTGGTGGTTGCTGTTGTTGTTGCTGCTGGGAGCCTTTTTTCAGTATTGCTTATCGAGTTGAACTCCTCAAAATTAACAGGGATAAATGCCTACGAAAAAAAAGACCGAATAACTAAAATTCATTTTCGTTTGATTTTTCCAGCAAAACAAATTCTACCAATTCAAAGAAATACGTAACTATTTACATTCAAGAACAAAAATTAAATAAAAGTTGCTTTAGCATCATTCAATTGACTACGATTGGTTTTCCTTTCTGCTCTTGCACGCATTTCGGGAAGGAGCCTTTCATATTTTATACTACAGAAAACTTAAAACAATACAAAAATTATAATAATTTGAGGCGTATTTTTGCTTGGTTGAGAGACCCTCAATTCGTTCAGAAGAGTTTGCGTATTTTTTAAAATTAACATAAAAAACTTAAAACTTAAAACGGCTGATGGGTTGGTAAGCTTGGCTGTTGTTGTTGTTAACTGCTATCAGTTGTTGTTGTTGTTACTGTAGTTGTTGTTGTTGTGTGGGAAGATTCGGCAGCACTCAACATAAAAAAAGTTTCAAAGTTTTGGTGTTTTTTTTTGTTTTAACCTTTAAAAAAAATGTGCAAAATAAATTAAAAAACCCAAAATTTTCACAAAATAAAAAACAGCTTTGACTATATTTTTTGATTCACTCACCTTGATAATTTTGAGGCCAAATGGTGGGCACGTTCTGTGAAAGAGCGAAAGGAGATTGCTTTTTTTTTTAAATTGCATTTTGAACTCGTCTAACGGTTTCGAGGCTTCTACTCACCATTGGCACACTGTAGTACTGGTAGAATGGCTGATATTGCATGGCTGAAGGTGGGTAAATTGCTGGCACTCCAGCGGCTGTAAAGTCAGTAACTAAGTTCGGTTAGAAAGCGAAGAAGACCGAAGTGGTGGTGGTGGTTTCGGTGGTTGTGGTGGTTGGTGGTGGTGGTGATGTGTAGGGTGGCAACATAAAAATGCAAAAATAAAAACAATTATTCCAATTTAAATATCATATGTGTCATTTTAAACTTAAACTATCCTCCGTCGATATATAAATCCACTTCAATGTATTCCAGACACTCAAGCAAAAGGTTCTTAAAGAACCCTTAACTCGAGAATGTCTAGAGGGTTAGGAAAAGGAAGGATTGGGTTGGGTAGAAGGGGGAGTTTTTAAGATTCCAAAGGCAATACAGAAACATTCTTAGAAATTTTCTGGATCAAACTTAAGGAGAAAAAAGTTAAACCCTCAGGAAGACGAAATTCCTGAAAGCCTAAACAATTTGAGGTCTTTAATCTTGAATAGAGATTATAAATCCCATAAACTTCTGGCAGTACGCAAGTGGAAGGTTCTTAGAGGACGCCTAGCTCAAGAATATTGAAAGGGTTAAGAAAAAGAAGGATCGGGTAGAGACAGAGGGAGTTTATAAGATTCTGGAGGCCATACAGAAAACTGGAGATCGTGTAGAAAAATTTGTATCAAGAGAGCTGACAAGGGAACTTCTGATGGTATCGGATCGTATAGAATTAAGAGGAGAGCTGACAGAGAGAATTGGGAAGCTCCCTGAATCTTTACAGGAAACAGTGGATCATGTTGAGAAAATAAAAAATCAATAGGAGACCTTAGAAAAGGGAACTTTGGAGGTTTTGTACTCAATGGATTAAACTTTAGGTTTGTGTAGGAAAAAACAGAGAATTAAGGAAAGAGGTGAATGAGAAAGGAACTGAATAGGACCTTCCAGAACACCAAGAATCGTGAAGATAAAATGAAGACCTGACAGAGAGAACTGACAGAGGGAATTTAGAAGCTCCAAAAACAATACAGATTAGTTATCTGTAGGAGAGTGCAGAGAAAATATAAGGATCTTAAGGGAGAACCAAAAGAGGGCATTTGGAAAAGAATAAAAAAAAAGAACTTACAGGGAGATATTTAGAATCTCTCAAAGACAAAGGATAGTATTGAGATAATAAATAACTAAGGGGAGAGCTTAAAAAGGGAACTTGAAAACTTCCTGAGAGAGATTAAAGAGGAGAAAGAAAGAAACTAACAGAGAGAATCTAGAAGCTACCAAAGACAATATAGAAAATTAAGGACAGAAACAGGAGGTGTAGGATAGGAACTCCCTGAGTCGATAGACTAACCGACTATCAGGAGGAGATTATTTCCAGTTTCTATTTCAGGTCGTTTCCCGGGTCTACAAAATAGAGTTTTCTTTGACGACTTACCCGGTGGATAGACTGCAGCCGCAAACTGGTCCATCGGTATGTTGCTGATGGGGGCCGGTGGTGTGGTTGTGTAGTAGACAGCACCATTGGTGGCCACAATTGACTGTAGAGGACTCGGCTGGAAATCGAAAGGATAAGAGTTAAAAATTTGGGATTGGAGGTTTCAACGGAATCGACTTACCTGCTTCTTGATAGCCGGTGCAATATTCAATTTGCGATCGCGGAGGACCACGCACTCACCCTGGTGGAGTTAAGGAACCGTTGGTAGTTCGGGTGTCGGATGGGATGGTCGAATGTGGAGTAGGCAAAATAAAAGAGCATAAATGGATAGGCAGTTATAAGTAACGGCATTTTTAGTAAGTTTACACACAAGCTGAACGAAATTCAAATTCAAAAATCGAACGCAGCAGCACCAAAAAAAATTCATATTAAATTATATTTTTTTGTTTTTCTTTTTAACTTTCCGTGAAATGTCTCAAAAAGTTGTAACAGATTTAAATGCGCAACGCTTTTTGGTCTTTAGTTCTATAGTTTTTTTTAATTGGTTTTTTCTTTTAGGCTTTGGCACTCGGCTAATAAGTAGACAGAGATACAGAGACAGAGCGAGAGAGAGAGAGAGAGAGAAGGAAAAGACGTGCCAAAGTAAAAATACCAAATTACCAGAAGTCGCAAAAAGAAGACGAAGAAATGAGGAACCAAACGAAACCAAGTAAAAGTTCACAAATGTCATCGGTTACATACTCTAGATATGTACGTATGTATGTATATATTTATACATCAGTATGTAAAGATAATGAAATTCCAACCGCCAACAACAAAACAACAAAGTTTGCAAAACGTTTTTTTTTTTTCGTTCTCTTCTGTTTTCCTCTGCGCGGCCTTACACAGCACAAAAAAATTAAATTAAATTAAATAAACAAACAATTAAATAATGAGAACAAAGATTAATAAAAAAAAACCAAAATAAACAACTCTTTAAAAGAAAATACAACTAAATTAATTCGCACAAAAGCTTCGCACAAAAACGCAATTAAAAAAGAAAAACAAATCGAAAAAAAAAACAGAAAAGCTTTTATGCTTTTTAGAATAAAAAAATGGTATTAAAAATTAATTAAAGTTTAACTTTTATGCAAAATTACAACATCAAAATTGAAATCAAAACCGTACGGAAATTTTCTAAAACGAAGAAAGGCCGAGGGAGTTGAGAATTTGCGAAGTTTAGGGATCAAACTTAAGGAAGCCAAAATTCCTTAAAACCTAAACGTTCTGTGGTCTTTATTAAAGCCCAGAATCTAAAGTAAAAATGATTAAATTCCACAAGCTTCTGGTAAATAAATTAGAAAGGAACTTCAAGAAGATTTCCTTCCTTAAAAGAGCTTAGCTTAAAAATTTCGGTCCTCTTTAAACCCGCAAAGCTTTCTTAAGTACCCCAAACTGCCTGATAAGGAGGGAAAGCTTTAAGTCCATCAACTAATCGAGTTTGCCTGCGTCTCGGTGACATGGGAAAAGCTGATGGAAACCTTTTAAAACGGCAAGATTTGTGTGTTGTCCTTTTTCAAATGAAATGCGCCGTGATTTCGGCTGGGGAAATCCCAAATCTCAGTTCCATTTATCCCCTCACCTGGCCCAGAAAGCCATCACAATTTTAATGCCATTTTCTGGCCATTTCGGGGTCTCGCTAATTGACAATTGGCCGAGAGAAAAAAAAGGTGAGCCCTCCAGAATCCACACCTAGACAAATAGGACCTCATCGGGGGCTTCCTGGTTATCAGCATGCCGGCTATTATCCTAAGCAAATGTTTGCCCGATTTAAGGTAAAAATAAAAGACGCACAAAGAGGAGAAGAGTGAAAAAAATGAACGCTGGCGAAGGTGACGTTGTTATCCTTTGACCGCCAGAAGGCTGGAAATTTTCTTTTCATTTCTACGCATACAAGCCGACCGGCCCCATGCCACCCACCAAGGAAAACAAAAGAAAGCCCCATGGTCGAAACAAAAGGACCGAAAAGTAAGCCACGAGAAAACTTGTGCGGCCAAAAAGGACCAGTCAAGCAAAAGACCGACGGCCAGGCCGGCGAACCTTTAGACGAATTTAATTAAGAACCCTTTTCTTTGCTCATCTCCTGCTGCACTTTGAACTGACAGGCGGGAGAGGCCTGAAAGCAAACACAGACCAGACCAGTCCAGTCCAGGCAGTCAGTTCGGTTCATGTTAATAATGCAAACTGGCAGTCGGTTTGCCTTCCCCAAGGATGTGTGTGGATCCCAAAAGTTTTGGGAAGACCTCCTGAAAGTCATTGAAATTGAAACGGAAACTTGGTAATGACAACGACCAAAATGATCAACTTAAGAAGACGAAGAAGAAGCCGAAATTTCATTAGGGGAAGTCCCATTAAAATATCGTTAACCGTTGCCGCCACCGCCGCCCCTCACATGGAGGCCTTTTGCTATTCACAAGGACACTCAGAGAACAGCCTCGAGGCAGCAACCAGCAACCGCTCATTGCATTAATGACAAGCTGAAAACTTTTTCACTTAATGTATGCAGGGCAGCCAGAATGCCGAGGGGCGGGAATGAAAAGCGCAACACAATGCGAATAAAAGTTGTGCAACGAACGGGGGCACAAAAAAGGTTGCATCATCTCCGACTGGCTGGTTGTGGGCGCAGATCAAGGAGCGTTAATCAATTTGTAATGCCAACCAACCCAACACAAATAAGGTGGCCCAAACCTTTCGGTCCCTCCAGCTTTTATGGGCACGCAGCCCGCCCGTTTCACTCGATTTAGACAGGTGAGGAGGTTGGCAAACGGCGACGACACTCAATTACAATACTCACACCCCGAGAAAACAACTAAAATGGGAATACAGTTTGTCATATTGATAATAATGACGACTGGGCGGGCAGGCGTGTGGGCCGGGGAAACTGCTACCTGGGGGGCTTTGGGTGGGGGCGTTGCCTGGGGTCATTGGCAAACTGAGTGAGTGGTTGCTTGACAGGAGACGGAATTGACTGGTCAGGTTGGCTAGTTGCCATTTGCTGATTGCTGGCCACCAAATCCCCAGACTAAGGACAATGCCCGGGGAGTGCCGACGGAGTCCGTTTGCTCGATGAACTTTCTGCTTGCTGCAGGTGAAATTGATAGATTTCGAAAATGATTTGTCTCTCTGCCAAATGCGAGTCGAATTTCCCAGGCATTTTAAAAGGCAAACTAATGACATTCAATTTTTTTTTAACTGAATGTGTGAGCTGGACCGAAAGAGATTTTATATAACTGAAATGCAGCCCTGAAATGTCGATTAATCAATTTCGATAACGCAAAGTGCGATTCGCTTGGCCAAATGCAACCCTGTTACGCTTGAGCTGGCGCTTGGCCTTGGGAAAGGTTTTCTTTCGTCTCATTAGAAATTTATAAATGCAAAAGGTCTGGGGTCCGAGTTGGAGGAAAATTACTTTCCTAATTGATCTCAGTGCGATTATCTTGCGAGGAAAATCTTATTAACTTGGCTCATTTAAAATGTATTGAAAAATTGCTAAGCGGCTAGAACAAGAGAATTGAAGGCCAGGCCAAAAACGAGAAACTCAAATTGGAAATGCAAAAAATCAAATACAACAAAATAAAAGAAATGGACAAAAAAAGGAAACTCACAAATGCAGCAAAGAACGCACTAAAATCTATGGAAATTCTGCGGCAGCAATAATTTTATATTTGTGTTTTGTATTGTTAAAAACGCTATTGAAATTGGTTTAATTTGCTTATTAAGTTATATGGTTTTTTTTTTGTTTTTTGATTTTTTTAACGGTGCAACGAACTCAACTCAACAAAATTGTTTGCTTGGGTTTTTTTGAGATAATTTTTGTTTGGTTTTTTTTTTACTTTCTGGTTACTTTTGATCAACGCAACAGAACAGACGCAAAATTGTATACAAACTATGCCAACCAACCGTTACAAAAGTTGCATAAAATTTTTTGGTTTCTTCAAAATACTTCAAACTTTCAGAGCAGCCCTCGAAATCGTACGCTGGGATGCCCCGAGCGTTCAAAAAAATATTAAAAATTTAAAGAAAAAATCAAAAAGGACTTGCAAATTTTCGCTGATTATACAAATTGTGTGTGTTTGTAAGTGTGTTGTGGATGTAAGTGTGTGTGCGTGTGTGTGGGTGTGCAAAAAAGTTAGGAAACTATAAAAATTGTACAGGGTGTTTTGGTCTTGTTGAAATTTGTATGTTTATATATAGTTTATATATAAAAAGAACGTAACGGAATTTGAACGCAACTCAACGAAAACGATAACGGAAATTCGAACGCAATTAGAAGAGAGAGAGTTTTTCTTTTGTTTTACGGTACTTTGATTTAGCCCCGTAGATACATCTCAATCCTTAGGAGAGGAGCTGGCACCATCGTCAGTTGTGTTGTGTGTTTTCAACATTTATCGGGTAATGCCCTATAAAAAGTCGGAAGTCGTTGGACAAAAATTATAAGCACAGCACAGCAATGATTTTGTTTTTTTTACGCGACAATTTCGCGATAGTTTTGGCGATAGTTTCTTTTGGTTTCAGTGTCACGCGGATATGCCATTTTCCGAACGTCGTATGTGTGTGTGTGTGTGTGCTTGGGTGTGTGTGTGTGTCCCCGAAACGAACAGCATCAAAATTAAGATGGAGAAATTAAAGGGAAAAATAAACTAAATTTACAGGCGGCATAGACCATCCCCCATATATATATAGAATATATATATAGGTAATGGCAAAAAGTAAGATATCTCTAAACTCTAATAGAATGAAGGTCGCAATCTACTCACGTCAGCTTGCAGTCTTTGCGCCTCCTGCTCCGTCTCGAATGTGACAAATCCGTAGCCCTTGCTGACTCCGGCACGATCGACAATAATCTTGGTGGACTTGACTGTTCCATAAGCGCTGAAGACGCGTGTCAGATCCGCTTCGGTGGTATCACCACTGCAAACAAAAACAAATTAAGTTCCTCAAGTCTTTGGAGGGACTTTTGGGGTTGCTTACCTGATGCCGCCCACAAATATGCGATTCGGTATCAATGTGCCGTATTTGGGTGCAGCCAGTGGCGCCTCCAGGGCACCAGCTGGTGCGGCAGCTGCAGCGGGGGCTGCTGTGATCTTATGCATCTCGGCTGGTGTCGTCTCGAGACGGTAGTTAGCTCCGAAAGGCAGAATCTTGAGGCTGTTTTAAAGCAAGTTGGGTGACACGAAGTAACTCAGTTCGGAGAACTTTCAACTGGATTGTATTGGCTTTCGATCAAACTTTTTGATGTTTTTCGTTTTCGAAAAATTTGATATTTTTGTGCTCGTTGTGCTTTTGATGTTGTTTGTGCTTCGGCCGTAAAATTCTAAATAATAATATAGGAATTCTCAACTGGCTGACACGGTGACGTTTTTCGCTTTACTGACTGCTTTGTTTTTGAAAATAATTTCAAAAAAACCAAACCACTCGCACACTGAAAAGAAACCAAAACGAGAAAGAGAGAAAATTTAGCATAGGAATTGACGGTGATTTATCATATATCTTAGGGTTTATCGCCTACACTTTCCTGGCAGCTAAACTGCAGACACAGTGAGAGCTTTCGAGAAACGATGTCAGATGGCGTAGGGGAATAAAAATAACATAACCTCTTTGTTCAGTCGCCGAAACGAATGCGATTTATCAGAAAAAGGAGCAACCCAAAATGTTCCTTAGGCTTGATCTGCTTAGAGTTGACCTCTAACCCAAGGCAACCAAAAAAAAAAAAAAAAACATAAAACGACATACGATTTTCTTTAAACTTGGTGGCCAGCATTGGGAGTCGTTTTAAGGCAAACCAATGCAAATTGAAGACTCATCTGTGTTTTTTTGTGGTCTAGCGAATGTCTCTCTGTAGCCCGGCCACATGAGTCTATTTTCTGCATGTTCTACTATATAGTAGCCCGTTGGCAATGCCGTAGGTGTTGTGCCTCTGAAACAGCAGCAGACGGCGCGTTCTGGCGTTGAAAAAATGCCCCCTACATTTCGAAATGTTTCTATTTTTGGCACGCTGCCGAGCGGCAACAACGGGCGACATATGTCACACGACGGACCGTACCGACCCCAGAGAAAAGCAAAGAAAAGGAAAAATTTATAAAATACAGAAAAAAGAACACAAAATTCGAGACCGATGAAAATGCTGTGTGTGTTTTCAGCTCTGCTGAGGTGGCACAAGATGTCGTCGTGTCGCGCGCAGTTCTCTCCCAGAGTCACCACATGTGCACCATAAATTTACCTTCACAGAAGGCAAAGGCGTCGTCCCATTAAGAACTGCCGTAAACCCGCCGCACAGCAGTGTCAACTAGACCGACCAACCGACCGACCATCTGACTGACTGGCTGAGAGAGCGGCGAGTATCACTCAGAAGAAGCGTCGGCAGTTGAGTTAAAATTAAAATCATCGATGGCAAGAGACGACAACTAGAGCAGTCGACTTTTGTGGGGAAATTGGATGGCGGCGACTCGGGCAATGGACCATGAAATCCATGTACTTTCCGAGCTCCGGGGTGGCCGCCTCCGCCTCCCAAAACCAGACCCACCAAAAAAAAAGTATATTGTGTGTTCGTGGAAAACTGAATAAGTCCCATCTACCAATCGGCAACTCTTAAATGCTGCATAATCTCTTTTAATTTCCCCAACAAAGGTCACCAGCCAGAACCCCAAACAGAAGCTTGAATACTCTTTCCAATCCGATTAAAGATTCGCGTTACTCATTATCTAATTGGAGGTGCTCAGCAGTCTTATAATTCAGATTAATTATTTTGATAAAGGGCTCTATACTTTCTGGTTGAATTCGGGACTTATATAATTAGAAACTTATTCATTAGAATCTGATATATTTAGGATGAGTTAAGAAGCTTTTAAAAACGTTGAGTTTTGATGCTGAGAGAAATGAGAAATTTCTTTTTAGAGTCTTACAGATTTGAAGATTTAAAAGACGGATTTAAATACTGAATTTCATGTAGATTGAGTAAAAGACAGTTTCGGGGTAAATGGAAATAAAAGAGCCTTGAAATATCCAATCAAGGGATTTTATATCCCTTAGCTTCAATTAAAGAGATATAATTAATATTTTCAGAATACTTTACTCATACATTCTTCATTACTTAAAATAGTAAAGCAAACTATATAAATCGTTCTACTATGTATACAGATATATCCCCGACTTTGACCGATAATATTACTAATATACGGATCTTTAAATTATTTAAAAAAAAAAAACCCTCAACCAAAATTCTTTACTCGATTTTAATATTCTCTTATTTTAAAATGATCTTTATCATTCCAAGAAATCATTCATACAATTTTTAATGCTTTTGTTCCCCGTCCCACAGCCAATACGCCCCGTTTTGTGTGTTGTAGGGTATGGAAAATTGAACGAAAAGTTTATCGCCCACGAATTATCAGAGCGAGTGATTGGAACAGAGGACGGCGCTTGTCAATGGGAGGGGCCAGGGATCGGCAGTTGGGGGCGGACAGACACCATGTCATGTCAGAGAAATGTTATCCATATACGGTAGTTATGGGGTGGTGGGGGAGGGGATAGTTTGTGCGATGTTCGCATACCAATGAAAACATAATTAAATTTTAATTAACAATGAAAATGTCAAAATTGTTTGTGGTCCGATTGCAGAGGCCAACCCAAATAACCGAATGTGCTGAACGTTCCTTTCCGTGTTACTGCCCATCAATTGGCCTTATCGATTTGGTCAGCGGCCGGAGGAGGTGGGGGAAAACGACTACGAATTTTCGAGATAATGGAATCATACACAAATTCCGGCCACGCTGACACCGACCCCGTCCCTGTGCCATTTGCCGGCTTAATTGATATGTGTGGGAAAATTGATTTCAACACGTGATTATTGTACGGCCAATGATATTTCGGGGTCTCCATGTTCTTCACAGTTGATAGTTTTCTATAATCGCTGGCCACACAAAAACTTAATACTCAAATTTAGTTTGGCCCGAGATCATAAATCTATTTTCACATTTGCTCGCACTCACCACGGATTTATAGAACAAGAAGCCCCCAAAAGAGAAATACAGAGCTATAAATTTAGAAATCTGCTTTGGAGTAGCAGGCACACACACATTCACACACACAACGCACACACGCAGTCGATTGCTTGAAAGAAAATCCCATAAAATACCGTCACAAATTGGAAAATGACTTTCGGGTAATTCCAAGCGGAGGGTGAATTGGAAATCGAATTAAAATTTAAATCTTAATGAGAACGGACTGTTGAAAATTGTTCGGGACTATAAAACAAGAGATTTTCATATTCAAAGATATTTTTGTGGAGGGAGAAATTGTGAGAAATTAAAACAAAAATTAAAGATATTTTGTAAAATCTGTAGAGATTCGCGAGTCCGTAATCTTTCTTATAATCTTTCAATTGTCTTTATAAACTCATCTTATATTTTTTTGAATTTGTTTGGGAACATTAAAGAATTCTTTTGGGGAACTTTTAGGATCTTTAATTATATAATTATATAAAATATGAGCCGCAAATGTCTTTAAAATATTTAATGGCAAAACAGATCAAACCCTTCTTCATGAATATTCGAAGCCCCACAAATAACCTTTTTTAAGGGAAAATTTGGAGCCTTACGGAAATCAAAACCCTCGAAAAAAGTTCCCTATCCCAAAGAGCATTTTATTTATCCTGCTTTGCGATTTGCAGTAGGGTTACCACCCTCCCTTGGAAATTACTTTCAATATCACAATGCGTAGGAAGACTTTTTCCTATACTATTTTATACCTGATTATACCCTGTATGGGAATTAGTTTCCTTACCATTTTGGTCTTCTACTTGCCGTCGGACACTCCCCCTGGCGTTATTTTATCCTTAACAGGGATGTGGGCATTTAAATTACACATTCTTATGATAAAATATTAAGGTCGTACGAATCGCTGGGCGCTGGCAAGGCCAACAGCTCAGCACCTGCGTGATCCGTTGGCCGTCAACAACTGGAAAGTCAAGCGCATCTCCTGTATCCTGCGCGACCAGCAGGACCCAAAAGCCCACACTTTGGCCGCCAGCACAAGCCTTGCGATGGCTGATTCCAATACTGGATCACATGGATGACCAAGGCGCTTTTGGTGAAGTCCGTTTAGGGTGTCAGGCTGTTTCTGGTCGCAATATTTAAAAAGGATCTCACTGGTTATAAGTCGGCTTTTTAGAACGTTTATGTCGGGTTATATATTTTAATGCTTCAGCAGTTGTTTGGATAGGAAAGATTTTTTTGATTACGCGTTTTGCCAGTCTCATAGGCACGCTTGCGTTCTCTGGTAAATCTACCAGCATATCTTTTAAACCAACTTAATATTTCGGTGAAATTGGCATTTTTTATATGAAGTGGAATTGAAAGACATGCTGCTGGACTCACAACAGAACGAAACCGTTCTTATGCGAGTTGCAAGCATAACTATTAGGCACATATGTCCCGTTAATACAACTGAAGAGGTTTGAAAATATATAACCCGTCATATGGACGGCTTCTCAATAAAAGCCACATCACCCGCGAGATGCTTTTTAAGTATCTCGACCAAAAATAGCCCGGCACCAAAAAGGACTTTACCAAAAGCACCTTGGTCAACGAAGTTATCAACCACTGGGATTTACGAGCAGTACAACCAGGCATCACTAATGCTAGAGGATTTCTGGAAGGACGTTACACTTGAAATGGAAATTATTAGCAGTAATATAAGCAGTAAGTTTCCGTATTCTACAGCCGCCCTCCATCACGCTAAGAGCCAACACGGATTATTCTAGAACCCCATGTCTCTGCCATGCCGGCGTCCTAAATATTCTATCATAAGACTGTCTTATTTAAATTTCCACATTCCTGTTAGGAATAAAATAACGCAAGGTAGACTTTAAAAAAAAAACGTGGGAGAGGGTTAATGACGTTGAAAATAAGTAATTTCGGTTCTTGACAGCAACAAAAATGTAAAATCTTTCTCTTCTTTCTGCCCCAAACCGAAATCTCTGGCGAAAGAAAAAAACAAAATCTGATGAATGTGGTCGACGGCAATTTCGAGTGCCCCTGAGATAGTTGGCGATGTTGGCTAAAAAGAGACGACGCTAAAGATTTTCGTAGATTTATAGGAATACTTTTGAGGTTTTTAATTATCAAACAGAATATAGAAAATACTTTGTGTGCACAAAATTTGCAGGGCCCAAATTGGCCGAGTGTCAGACGACATAAAGACTTCCAAATGTGTTATAAAATAAAACCGAAAAATAGTACAGTAGGTGCCAAAATATTACATTGTTTAGGAGGTAAAACAAGAGAATATTTCGAGTTTTTTGCTTAAAAATTTGGACCTTCAGATTGAAGGCAATCAAGAAGGAAATCGAGAGATTTGATTTATGAAAAAGTCAATTGGAAATTAGAATTAGATAATCTAACATGGGATCATGTAATCTTAATAAAGAATTTATGGAATTTTATATACAAAACTAAAAACTTTCTTAATTCAAAATTCATATTAAAGATTTGGTAGTTTTGAGACGTCGCTTAGTTTGCAGATATTCCAAAAGGAATTCGAGTGATTTAAATTATAAGAAAGAAAGTTTTAGAACCAGAACCCGATAATCTTATAGAAGGTCTTGAAATGTCTAAAAAGAATTTATAGAATTTTAAATATAAAAATAAAGAGCCCCAAACAAGAAAACAATTAAATCTCAGCTGGCAGCTGAGCGACTGAGCGGCTGAGCGACAAAACTGGAATGAAAGGGAGTTGAAGGAATTTCGGTTTATAAATTTAAATCCTATTAAAAAATAGAAGAAAACTAAGTGAGACAAAGAAAACTGCAGTCAATTATAAACTTAAATTAAAAAGCTCTTCAAGAATTCTCCCAGTTTATTTCCCTCTGATTCCCATCGCTGCTGTCACTTTCATAATCGAAAATCTCTTTGTTTCCTCCCACAAAATAAGATGACCTGGCCACTGGCATAGCCTTGATTAAGTTCGCGGCCATTTTCCCGGCCATAAATTATTAACATTTTCATTACCCGCCCGTGAAGATGATGGCGGTGATTCCACCCCCCACCCACTTTCCCCACAAAGGTCAGTTGGGGCAGAGCACCTGACATGGCTGGGGGAGATCAACGGCTATCAGTGGAATTTAATCAACGAAACTGAAAATTCCACGTGCTAAAAATTCTGTGATATTAAAAAGAGCCAAGAATTTAATATGGCGAAAAAGTGGGTCGACGGTCGACGGTTATGTGGTGCCAAAGTCAACAACGTTAGTGGCGCTGGCTCGACTATTTTTCGGTGGATCCGGCGGGGAGGCACCACCGCAATTAGTGGCCAGACAATTATAAAGTGGCAAGCTGGTTGAAAATGCCAGGAGAGAATCACACAAGCGGATAACAAGCACCCGAGAGCCTGGGGCGGGGGGAGGGGGCAAGTGGGATGAAAAGTTGACCTACACACAGCGGCGAAGGTGTTTTTGGTGTGTTGTCGGCGGCAGCAGCGCAGATATGAAAGAGCAACAGAGCCAGTCAGCCGTCCCTGGAGAGCAATCCGGAAAGGTTTATGGCGACAAAGAGAACAAAGAGCGAGGGCCGTTTAAAGAGTTGCGAGATAAGCTAAAAGTTCAGGGAATTCAAAGGGGTACAAGTCTTTTTCTGAGATTCTTAAATGATTTAAGAGTTTTGAGACAATCTTTAAAATATCCAAAGAGGTAGGAAAAAGTAAGCATAAATAGACTTTCAAGATTCTAAGAAGATTAAAGACTGAATTCATTATAAGAAACTACTAAAAAAATACCGAAAGAAACAAACAAACTATCTTGTCAGATTATTAGAAGAATCAGGAATTAAATTCATTAATGATTTAGTTTTAGATTAAAGGAAACTATTAGAAATATCGACAGAACCTGCTCACACAAAAAAACTTCTAGATCCTTAAGAGATTAAAGAATTTAATGAATTGCTTTGTTTTAAGATTAAAGGAGACTTAAAGAAATAATTTACAGAAACTGGGAATACAAATAAACTTTTCTGATCTTGTTAAAGAAGTTTAAAGACAAAAACTTATTGTTTTAAATTTAGAAAACTATTAGAAATATAAAGAGAAACACTCCAAGGGAATTAACTTTTAAGATCTTCTTTATATAAAGATTAAAGAGACAATTTTGAGAGAAACTGCCCACACAATAGAATTTTATAGAACTGTTAATAAGAAAATTTTTAGGACTAATGGAATTACTAGAAATACCGAGAGAAAGTTCCAAAACTAATGAACTAATCAGATTTTAAGATTCCAATTTTGCATGGAAAGAAACTCTATTAAAAATAGGGAGAGAAACTGCCCTTACCCTTGAACTTTAAAGACCGTGTTTATAAGAAAAGAAGAAGAGAAAATTGACTAAAATTTCCCAGAGAAACTGTCCACATAAAATAACTTTTAAGATCTTCTTCATCTGAAGTTTAAAGAGATTCCTGAACTCTTGTAATTTGGTATTCAAAAGAGATGTTTAAAAAATTTCCCCCAAGTCCTATAAAACCTCGATATCAACTCCCAAAATAACCACTTTCGTAGCCTAAAGGACCTCCCTGCTGGCAACTATAAAACCCTCCGCCCCTCCGCAAACAACAGTGCTTCGAATTTATGGGGAAAGAGCAGTCGACCAACACTTGTTAGGGTATCCATGGCATCCGGGGGAGAGGGGAAGGACGACGCCGGTGCGCTGTGAGCCCGATAAGCGTATGTAAGTCACATAAGGACAATTAGCCAAAAGCTCAAAGGGTTTAACTTCAGTGCTCGCTGTGGCGGAACCGACCGACCAACTAACCCGGCCAGCAGCTGCCAGAGCGCCGAACGTGTTGGTGAATAACTTAAAAAACAACCACACACTCGCACACACACTGGCACACACACACCGGCGTACAGGGCAAAGGGCCGTTTACTTTCTCTGTAATTTTGAGCATCCCCCCGACGATGGCGACGGCGACGGCGACGGCGACTTCTCCATTGACCCCAGCCTGGTGCTCATCAGTCACTCTCGCTCTCGGCCTTTGCTCTAATTTCGTTTGGCTAGGGGGCGGGGGGAGTGCCTTGCACTTCAGGCCAAAGGTCAATTGAAGTTGCGGCTTAAAATCCCCGCGCCCCTAAAAGACAACCGTAAAAATGGCAAGAGAAGCAAACAGACGAGGAAGAAGAAAGCGTGAAAAAGGATATTCTGGGCTGCATTTCCAGCAGGCGGTCTGAGGCGCCGGAAGTGGCTGCCAACGGGGCTGCCGTCAAGGATACAAAACACACACACCCACCCACACACACACACACGATGTTATACAATCTCCTTGAGTGTGAGAAAGGCGAGGACGCCGACGGCCTGTCCGGCCCCCAACCGCCCGCTGGCCCGCCCGCCCGTCTGTTTCGTGTGTCAGTCAAGTGAAAGGAAATTGTAACACACAACTAACACACCCACCCACCCACACACACACACACACCGCGAGACGCGTGAGAGTTGACGCAAAAGGGGCCCATGTGGTTGGCCCGTCGCTGTGTCTGTCCGTCGGTCGCACTCATCAGCGTCACTCGGGCAAAATTGATGGCATGCTGCCGTCCCCGCCCCCCTCCTGTCGGCCCACAAAAATCCATAATCCTCGCAGCAGCAGCAAAAGTTCGCTTCGGTCCACAAAATGGAGGCTTTTTTCCGCTTTCCTCTTCTTCGCCTGTTTCCTCGTTTTCTCTCTCTTTATCTTTCGGTTCGTGCCAGTGAAAATGTGGGAAAAAGTTTGCCCCAAACAATAAAACTTTCAGGTTGAAAATTTTCTGTTTGATCTTTCATAAAAAATTCAGAGACCTTTCGAGAAGGACAACCGCCGGGAGCTTGTATTTTGGGCAAACGGAAGGACCACAATGCATCTTTAAAATTTGGGAAGAAGAGGACTATAAAACAGCGGGATCCTTAAACGGATCTGAATGAAGCGAACTTTTCACAGAGATCGCCAAGTGGAGGGAATGTGAGAAAGTTTTTTTTAGTTAGAATTTTTCAAAGTCACAAAATTCACGATTTCTGTTGGGCGTTTAAAAAAATTATTCTCTCTGTCTGATCGGTCGATTGCCCCCAAAATGCAACCTTGCTTTTTTTCCCCTTATGAATGCAACCCTGCTCAATTTTATAAATGCAACCTTGTTCTAGGGCTGATCAATCGATTGCCCCCAAAATGCAGCCTTGCAATCTTTTGTTATTTCAATGATGCAACCCAGTTTAATTTCATTAATGCAACCTTGTTCTAGGGTTGCCACCACGTTCAATTTTAAGGTTTGACGACAACACCGCAAAAATAATTAAATAAATCGCAGGCGACCATTTAATTCCCAAGTAATCGAAGCAAATCTTGGGAATCAAGGAAATAAATTAATCTCTCTAAAAAAAGAATTCTTCAGTGAAAGGAGAAAGCCAAAATAACAAAAGAATCTGAACCCTGGAACTTCTTTAAGTTTACTAATTTCCCGAATTGGTAAATCGGTTAGCGAAGATATTTATTTGCCACCTGAACCTTTTTTTGTTGCTGCTTTGCTTCTTTCGCCTGTCATGTCTCCAGTCTATGAATGTGTCCTTCGAAGGCCTACATTCCCAGCACTTTCAGCCACAAAGGCCAGGATATATACACAGACCATTCACGGGGTTCATTGTGCATCCCTTATTTCCATATCCTTCCCTGTCTCTCGTGCTCTCTCGGTTTTGGCGTCCCACTCTCATTCCCTTTGGCTTGTTTCCTCTCAATTTAATTTCGAAACACAGACAATCTCGCTCGCCAGGCTGAATACACAGCCCAGGCAAATAAAAGGACATGTGGTCTATGCTGAGTGAGGCTAGAAACGAACTATGATTTATGGCCCCCAGACAACGAACACATCGCGTATGAGCGATGCCTGGCAAATGTCACACAGCCGCCACTTGCATCCCAGATGAGCGCAGACAAAAGGACATAGGCGAGCGGGGGCGGGGGGACGAAAGTATCTATCAAATATGTAAGCAAATTAAGTCATTAAAAACACATTTTGCCATGGAGCGCAATCCCCCGGGCAACTCTTACAATCTTGGCCCGGCTCACGCGGCGTATGCTTAACTTTTTTTCTGCGGCATCCGCTCAGGTGCGATTGACGGAATGACGCACTGTCTCGGGGGCTGTGTGTGGGTAACTGCAGGAATATGCAAATATCTGGGTGCTCTCCTCTCGTTTTTTGTGGGTCATAAAAATACAATCATGAAAAAAGCCAACGAATGCGCACACGAGACGGCGGCGATCCTGGCCCAGCTGCCTGGCCAAGGCGCATAAAAATTAAAATGCAAAATTGCAGACAATGACTGGCACACCCACCCACACCCACACACACACCCACGACCTCGGTGTGCGTGTGAAAGTGAAAAAAGCGCAACTGAAAGGCAGCGTCATCAGAAAATAAAAGGACCTTCCCCCCCCACGCCCCATTGCCCGTTCCACCTTCTCGGTTTTTCTTTCTCCCGTTTTTTTTTTTTTATTGTTTGCTCGAAATGAAAATTTCAAAGGCCTGCAAACGCACAACGGACGCTGCGCGATGTTTGCCCTACAAAATTCATCACCTACATCATCGTCATCGCTGCGGTTGTCGTCGTCATTCATCTGCACCTGCGAGGGTATAAATTTCTAGAATTCTCGCCTCGTTTTTTTGGCAACAACAAAGTCCCCAATTTTTTTCCCCCCACGATTTTTAAATTGCGTTTTAGCTTTTTGTTAAATGAAAGAAAAAAGAATTTAAGAAGCTTAAAGGATACAGAAATTATACCCTTACCCCTTACCCCTCTCACCAAGGGTAATTACACAACTTTAACTCTCTTCGTTGGGGGAGAGAGAAAAAAGTTATTTAATTTTTTATTAAGTTATGCAAATGCGATTTGTGCTTTTCAAGTTGGCTTATCTAAACTACACACACACACACACACACACACACACGCACACTGGGTCGCTAGTTGGCCATGAAGCGAGAGGGAAAAACGTGAATTTTACACCCACGGTCCTCCAAAGTTTTCCCAAGTCTTTCAAACTATCCAACCAGATAGACAAACACACACACACGCACACCCACAACTCTGCATGTGTTTGATTTGCCGGTTAACTGGGCCGTCCAGTCGTTTAAAAGCCCGAAAGTTACCAGAAAAATTTCAACGGCCCACCCGACAAAAAACAAATCAAACGATTTCGCTTTGGTCGGTTTTAGTTGGTTGATTGCCTTACCAGGGGTGGGAGGAGGTAGATAATAAAACCAGTTGAAATTTTATCGGTCTCTGTGGGGCGAAAAAAAAAGATAAATGAACACCAAAAAGCCAGCACTAAAATAGTTTCTATTGGCCGGCAAAATGCGGTGGAAAGCCGAAAATGCAACCTTGGATTTCTCGAAAAGTCAAGAGACCAATTAGTTTCCTTAAATGATTGTATTTAGGGATCGTACTATGATTTTTTTGGAGAACTTAGTTCAAGAAAATGACTTCTGAGTTCTTAAAAAGTTGAGGGGAACTTTTTTGATTTGGTTGAACGAGGAATATTGGATTTACGGGGAGAAGCTAAAAAAGTTCCTAAAATTTCTCAGCTTAGTAAGTTCTTGAGCATTGTCGTAAGTCTCAGTGGAGAAACGGAAATGATTTAAAAAAAAAAACAGGCTAAGAAAATTCCGATTAGCTTCAAAACAATTTATATCTCTAATCTAAAAACCCTTAAAAACTCTGCCTCTTCAAATAAGGAGTTTAAGGAACCCCTTTGAAATCCATCCTTTCTTTCCTACTTTTTGTCAAACCGACCCAAAATTCCTCAATCCAAATCCCCTTTGTAGAACCCATAAAACGCTACCCAGATTGTCAATTAACGGGAACAAATTTCCCTGTTCCCTCCCCCCACCCACAAAACACCGTCGACGCTTTTGTTGGGTGGACAAAAAAAAAACAACCATTTGAATTTTTTTACCGATTTCCGCTGGTGGGCAGCGACGCCGACGCCGACGCCGACGCAGGCATTGAAAATACAAATATTTCAAATGACGGAGATGCTAACTGTGAGTGTGCGTGTGTGTGTGAATTTGAATTTATGAATGAAAAAGTTAAGATTTCATCGAATGTCATAGAAATGA
Organism: Lissocephala sabroskyi; assembly: GCA_037075105.1. Classification (NCBI taxonomy): domain Eukaryota; kingdom Metazoa; phylum Arthropoda; class Insecta; order Diptera; family Drosophilidae; genus Lissocephala; species Lissocephala sabroskyi. Next base: position 31,929 of record JBAMCP010000930.1, read on the forward strand.
AATCTCCGCCTTTTGTCCGATGGGAAAAACGACTCCGACTGGCGGAAAACAGTCAGCAGGGGGTGGGGGGAGGGGGTTGGG
>JBAMCP010000931.1:0-31930 GCA_037075105.1 Lissocephala sabroskyi
GGACGATAGATACATTGTTATGGGTGTTGGGTGTTGTTATCTGCGATTTGGCGGGGAAAATCAGAGTTGTGGAATCATTTTAAATGGAACTAGTTCCGGTGGAACTCCATCGAGGCCTACAGACCAAAATAAAAGCCTGACTGGGTATTAAATATCTCGATTCCATAAAGTGTAGAATGAAATATAATTATTTATAGTTTAAATTTGTAAAAGAATCATTCTGAGGCATTCAATGCTTCAGGGCTGCATTCCACTCGATAGCGAGCACTCGATTGGTAGTTGGGGTGACTCCTGTAGTCGTTAGCTTTTAAATTATTTATGATCTTTTTTTCAATTTTCGGTATGAGTCTGCTTACGATACAAACAATAACTCTGGTTTCATCCCCAAATATCGAAATAAATAAAAAATCGTTAAGCATAAATATCAATTGTGGTAAAGGCGACAGCCCTGCTTTTTATAGCTGTCATTTTTTGTACGAACGAATCTGCGTATCTGCGCGGATCGCGTAGAAAAATTATTGCTCGAAAAAATAGAACGGAAAATACACAAATCATCATAGAAATCGGTAAATCATCTAGTGCAAAATTAAATAGCAAATTAAACCCAAAACCGTGCAGCAAGTCAATCGAAAGCATCGAAAATTTAGGCCATACACCAGCCAACGGCCATAAAAATCGATTCCTTGGAAGTCTTCGTACAACACAAATACTCACACACACACACACACAAACACCCGCACGGACGTACAGAGCAATAAAGTGAAGTTGTGTGCTGCTCAAGTCGCGCGGGCGTCGCTGGAGCGCCCTCCCCCCCCACAATCAAGAAAAAGAAAAATATAAAAAATATATCAGAATTAGTTACAGGAAGCGCCAGCGCCAGCAAAACAAAACAACAAAGTACGTGTTTTTTTTTCTCCTCTGTTTTGCGTGTGTGTGTGTGTGTGTATACGTGTGAAAATTATCGCAAAAATCCTATGAAATGCCAGCGCAGAGCCTTTTTTCGCCATTCAGAAAAAAAACATGACTCGTATGCGTGTATGCGTGTGTGTGTGTGAGTCAGCGGGCGCATGTGTGAATCAACTTTAATTTGGCTTTTGTTTTTGTTTGTGAGCAACTAAAAATCGCGATTGATAATGTCAGCAGACCCTGCGTCGTCCCCAAAGCAAATACTTTCCGTAATTAAATAATTCCCATCAAATATTTGACTATCCATGCATCCCCAGGGTGCGTGCGTGCGGTGCTAATTAAATCGCTCGAACAAATTGTAGTGGCATTCACACCCACCCCCGCCCCCTTTGCGTGCGGCTTGTTAAGCGCCAGTCCCCAGGCAAATACTAAAAAAATGTATTTTATTTTCCCCAGGCCGTCCTATCAACCTGTTCCTGCCTGGCCCGCGACGCCATAGGTGAATGAATCAGACATTCGCACCGCCCCCCCGCCCACATCAAGGATCTCACTGAAGTCGGGACTCACACACACATAGGAATTTGAACTAAGCGCCCGACGCCGCCAACGCTCGCCATGTCAAGTGATAAGATCAAGGTTGCTGTGAGGGTGCGGCCCTTCAATCGACGAGGTGAGTACTACGAATCCCCCCCCCCCCCCACCCCTTGACCGTTGGCTTGCTTTTTATGCTCCAATTGGGGGGCCACTTCGTTGTGGCCCGCTGACTTCTTGAGGTTGTAACTGTTTTTTTTTGGAAAAGTTCGGTCAGCGGTCGCTTCGCTTCGAATTGCTGCGCATGCTAATTTCCCACGACGGCTGCCCTGTTCGTTTGTTTTCTAATTTCACCGCTTGACCTAAACAAGAAGAATCGCCGACCCGATGACTCACCCAACCTCCTCGCGGCAACTCTGGCAGATAATCGAATAGCCCCGCTCCAGGCCAATCGAGTCGTCCCACTCGTCTCTGTTGATTTTGTGGGGATCATTCACATATTGCTAATTTGGTGCTTATATCATTCGCCTACGCTATGTGCCGTTGGCTTAGTATGGGTGACTAACCGTTATCAGTGGGCTTTTGTACCCCCTCCCCCTTCACCTTCACTTATCTGCAGCTAGAATCGTTGCTGCTTTTTGATTGGCTGATGCGAGTGAGCGATATCCGTTATCCGTTGTAAGCATCATAAACGGATAACGGATAAGCAGGTGCTTAGGGGAAGGGGGTGAGCAGCTGTCGAAATCAATTATCATTCACGTTTTAGGCTTCGAATAGAACGGCTGCCTCTGCCAACTCGAAATGAAGTCAGCGCCGCTCAAAAGCTCAACCTGTTTAGCCACCAATACACAGACACGTAGCGCTCGCGTGTGTGTGTGTGCGTGGCCGTCTAACAATGGAGAGCATGTTTATTTTTTCTATCCCCCCCCTCCCCCCTCGCAGTCCCTGAAGAGGGCCCGGATAATCATGAATGACGCGCGGGGCTCCGCTTCCTTTTTAGTGACTTCTATTCAAGTTTCTGGGTCACTTGTTTGTTTACGTTTGAGTGGAGGTTTCTTTTTTTTGCCCCCACCCCCGACTCGTAAATTGCCTTGAAAGTTTCGTTGAAGTCGAGCAGTTGGTAAATTTGGAAGTTTCTCAACAACTTAACCCCTTCGTGCCCCCAAAACTGATACACTGACTCACTTGTATTTTTTTGTGTCGCTGCAGAAATCGATTTGGGCACAAAATGCATTGTGGAAATGGACAAACAACAGACGATACTCCAGCATCCGCCGGCGCTGGACAAAATCGAAAGGTAACCTTAGAAAATCTCTTTAATCCTCAAAAACTTAAGGAATCTTCTTCCTTTCGCTAGAAAACAACCAAAGACATTTGCCTTTGATCATTGCTTCTATTCGCTGAATCCTGAGGACGGCAATTTCGCCTCGCAAGAGTCCGTCTTCGACTGCGTGGGACAGGACATTCTGGACAATGCATTCCTGGGCTACAATGCCTGCATATTCGCCTACGGCCAGACCGGTAATCATTCCTTTATCCTTTCCCTTGCTCCATATTGTATTTCGCATATTTCAAGGCTCTGGCAAGTCGTACACGATGATGGGCTCCCAGGAGAGCAAGGGCATCATTCCGCGCCTCTGTGATAAGCTTTTCTCGGCGATTGCGAATAACTCCACATCCGATCTGATGTACAAAGTGGAAGTCTCGTATATGGAGATTTACAATGAGAAGGTCCACGATCTGCTGGACCCGAAGCCCAACAAGCATTCTTTGAAAGTGCGCGAGCACAATGTCCTGGGTCCCTATGTGGACGGCCTGTCCCAGCTGGCGGTGACCTCCTACCAGGACATCGACAATCTCATGACCGAGGGCAACAAATCGCGCACGGTGGCGGCCACCAACATGAATGCCGAATCCTCCCGCTCGCATGCTGTGTTCTCTGTGGTTCTCACGCAAATCCTTACGGATCAGGCCACCGGCGTCAGCGGCGAGAAGGTCTCCCGCATGTCCCTGGTGGACTTGGCCGGCTCCGAGCGGGCGGTCAAAACCGGCGCAGTGGGCGATCGCCTCAAGGAAGGCTCCAATATAAACAAGTGAGTTAGCCGCTTTCCTAGGCTTCGTCTCACTTATTGAATTAATTTCTCTCCCCAGATCCTTGACCACTTTGGGCCTGGTTATATCGAAGCTGGCCGATCAAACGAACGGCAAGAAGGGCGGCAATGACAAATTCGTTCCTTATCGCGACTCGGTGCTCACCTGGCTGCTGAAGGACAACCTGGGCGGTAACTCGAAGACGGTGATGGTGGCCACGATTTCCCCCTCGGCCGACAACTACGAGGAGACGCTCTCCACCCTCCGCTACGCGGACCGGGCCAAGCGCATTGTCAACCACGCGGTGGTCAACGAGGACCCCAATGCCCGCATCATCCGCGAGCTGCGCCACGAGGTCGAGACCCTGCGCAATATGCTCAAGCATGCCACGGTGGGTAGAAGGAGGATTCAGCAGGACTCTTAATTTGATTGTCTTGGTTTCCAGGGCTCGCCGGTGGGCGATGTGCAGGACAAGCTGGCGGAGAGCGAGAACCTGATGAAGCAAATCTCGCAGACGTGGGAGGAGAAATTAGTGAAGACCGAGCGCATCCAAAACGAACGCCAGCAGGCCTTGGAGAAAATGGGCATCAGCGTGCAGGCCAGCGGCATCAAGGTGGAGAAAAACAAATACTATTTGGTCAATTTGAACGCCGATCCGTCCCTCAACGAGCTCCTCGTCTACTACCTGAAGGTGGCTACACAAATCCTTTCTTAACCAGCATTTTAAAAAGCTTGTTTTCTGCAGGATCGCACGCTGATTGGCGGGCGCAGCATGTCCGGCCCGCAGGCCGACATCCAGCTGTCCGGCCTGGGCATCCAACCAGAGCATTGCGTCATCACCATCGAGGATAATGGGCTCTTCATGGAGCCTATCCAGGGCGCCCGTTGCTTTGTCAACGGCTCGGCAGCCGTGGAGAAGACGCCGCTGCAAAACGGCGATCGTATTTTGTGGGGCAACCACCACTTTTTCCGCGTCAACTCGCCCAAGAGCAACAACACCAGCCTCTGCCCCTCGGAGCCCCAGACTCCGGCCCAGCTGATCGACTACAACTTTGCCCGGGACGAGATCATGCAGAACGAGCTCAGCAACGATCCCATCCAGACGGCCATAGCCCGGCTAGAGCGCCAGCATGAGGAAGACAAGCAGGTGGCTCTGGAGAAGCAGCGCCAGGAATACGAAAGGCAGTTCCAGCAGCTGCGCAATATCCTTTCCCCCAGCACTCCGTATGCCCCCTACGCGCCCTACGATCCGCTGCGCATGGGCAAGATCACCCCGAACACGCCGACCTCCCAGATGCGCGTGGAGAAGTGGGCCCAGGTAGGCCGAAGGTCCTTCCAGTAAATAGATTATTAATCCTTTGTGTTTTAAGGAACGTGATGAGATGTTCAGGCGCTCGCTGGGCCAGCTGAAAACGGACATAATGCGGGCGAATTCGCTGGTGCAGGAGGCCAACTTCCTGGCCGAGGAGATGGAGAAGAAGACGAAGTTCTCGGTGACCCTGCAGATTCCGCCGGCCAACCTGAGCCCCAACCGGCGGCGCGGGGCCTTCGTCAGCGAGCCGGCCATCCTGGTCAAGCGCATGAATTCCGGCAGTCAAATTTGGACCATGGAAAAGCTGGAGAACAAACTAATCGACATGCGGGAAATGTATCAGGAGCACAAGGAGCGAATCCTCAATGGGCTGGTGAGTGGGAGAGTCGTCTCTTTTTTTTATATTGCACTCACCATTTGAAAATGTTCACGAAACTAACAATTAATTTAAATTTACGATTCATTCACTCAAACATTCGATTAACCCCACAACAGCCTCTAATTGAGACATACTTAGCCGACGAAGAGGACGACCAGGTAATTAATTAAGTTCAACCCGCCGCACTCCCGTCACCCGCATCCCCCCGAATCCCCCCCTGAGTTCAACACAAATTTAATTTGTATGCTGTTTTTAGGATGACGAGAACGCCAAGCCGCAGGATCCGTTCTACGAGTCGCAGGAGAACCACAACTTGATAGGCGTGGCCAACATCTTCCTGGAGGTTTTGTTCCACGATGTGAAGCTGGACTACCACACGCCGATCATCAGCCAGCAGGGCGAGGTGGCCGGCCGACTTCAGGTGGAGGTCCAGCGGATTGCCGGCCAAATGCCCCAGGATCGCATGTGCGAATCGGTCTCGGAATCTTCTGTGGACTCGCGCGATGAATACGACGATCCCGTGGATCCCATGGCCAACCAAATCACCTGCCGCGTGACCATCAAATGCGCCTCCGGTTTGCCTCTGTCGCTGTCCAATTTCGTCTTCTGCCAGTACACTTTCTGGGGCCACCAGGAGATGGTGGTGCCGGTGATCAATGCCGAGGCCACGGCCCATGACCAGAACATGATCTTCAAGTTCGAGCACACCAAGGACTTCACTGTGACCATGAGCGAGGAGTTCCTCGAGCATTGCATCGAGGGCGCCCTGTCCATCGAGGTCTGGGGCCACCGCAGCGCCGGCTTCTCCAAGTCCAAGGGCTGGGAAGTGGAGCAGCAGCAGGCCAAGGCCCGCTCCCTGGTGGACCGCTGGGCCGAGCTCTCCCGCAAAATCGAACTCTGGGTGGAGATCCACGAGCTCAACGACAACGGCGAGTACTCCCCCGTCGAGGTCACCAACCGCACTGAGGTCCTCACCGGCGGCATCTACCAGCTGCGCCAGGGCCAGCAGCGGCGGGTCAACGTGCGGGTCAAGCCGGTCCAGAATTCGGGCACACTGCCCATCATCTGCCAGTCGATTGTCAGCGTGGCCATTGGCAGTGTCACAGTGCGTTCGCGGCTCCAGCGGCCCCTGGACTCCTACCAGGAAGAGGATCTCACTGTCTTGAGGGAGAAGTGGAGCGAGGCTCTGGGCAGGCGCCGCCAGTACCTGGACCAGCAGATCCAGAAGCTTATCAAGAAGGAGGAGAAGAGCGAACAGGAGCGCGAGCGTGAGCTCAGCCTGGTCCACCAGTGGGTCTCCCTAACCGAAGAACGCAATGCAGTGCTGGTGCCCGCGCCGGGCTCGGGCATCCCCGGGGCTCCGGCCTCCTGGGAGCCGCCAGCCGGCATGGAACCGCATGTCCCTGTGCTGTTCCTCAACCTCAACGGCGACGATCTGTCGGCCCAGAACACCAACGATGAGCTTTCGGTAGCGGGAATCAATTCGATTCTATCCAAGGAGCATGGCCACAAGTTCTACACCCTGCAGATCCTTCAACACCTAGACAAGGACGTGTGCTGCGTGGCCAGCTGGGATTCCTCCATACACGACAGTCCCTCGCTCAACCGCGTGACCGAGGCCAACGAGCGTGTCTATCTGATTCTCCGCACGACTGTCCGTCTGTCTCACCCGGCGCCCATGGATCTGGTCCTGCGCAAGCGGCTCAGCATCAACATCAAGAAAGGCCAAACCCTCACCGATCGCTTGAAGAAGTTCCGTCTGGTCCGCGGCGATCATGCGATCTCCCAGAGCGGCGTCACCTACGAGGTCGTCTCAAACATACCCAAGGCCTCCGAGGAGCTAGAAGATCGCGAATCCCTGGCCCAGCTGGCGGCCAGCGGCGACGACTGCTCGGCCAGCGATGGCGAGACCTACATAGGTGAGGATTCTAAGGATCCTACGACTCAACCTGAATTAACTTCTATTTTTTATAGAGAAATACACTCGGGGAGTTTCGGCTGTGGAGAGCATTTTGACGCTGGACCGCTTGCGGCAGAATGTGGCGGTCAAGGAGCTGGAAACGGCCCACGGGCAGCCTTTGTCCATGCGGAAAACCGTTAGCGTGCCGAACTTCTCGCAGGTACAAATTCGCCATCCATTGATCAGGATCCATTTGAGCTTCTCCATTTCTTCGCTGCTGTTGTAGTTTCAATTCTCTTTCACATTCGAGCCAAATTAACACCAGAATTTAACTAACTAAAATGCAATTTTTCTCTCTTTTCACCTTTTTTTCTATGCGCTTTATCAAAATTAACCAAACTCACCAAAATCATGCGATGAACTCATGAACAAAATTCGGCGTCTGCACTAAAAATCTGCAAATTTTACTAATTTTTATACCTCACCATGTGTACGTGTGTGTTTGTGTGGGTGTGCGTCTGTGTGTGTGTGTGTCCAACATTTGTGCACCCAAAAAGACGGTGAAAGAAACCAACGGCACTGGGAGTGTAAGTAGCCAAATAAATCGGAGTATGAATTACCCCCACCCCCTTTTTTACCCTCTCTCTCTGTCTCTCGCTTTGTGTACGTAGTTAGCGGCCCCACCCTGTATAATTCCGCCATTTTTAACTTGTTTTGTTTGCGGTTTTTTTGCTTTATTTTTATGTTTTGTTTTTTGCATTCTTATTTTCCCATCACACATCACATTTTTTGTTTTCCCCTCACGCTCTTTGCCTTGCCGCTGATCTCAAGAAACTGATAAATAAACTCACACAGATTATGCGCTTCGATGCCTCGATGGAGTCGCTGCTCAACGTCGGCCGCTCCGAGTCCTTTGCGGATCTCAACAACACGGCTCTGGGCAGCGGCAAGTTCCCTCCAGGTGAGTTTAAAACCCCCCCACCCCCTAACAATCCCGTCTTTATCTTTTGATCTCTCTTCCAGGACTCAATGGCAGCGTCATACGGACTCGTCAGAGCTTCGGCGGGAAGGGCAGCAATGAGGATGCTCCGAGCAAACCGTTTGGCATTGGTAAGTTGGTTTTGGGATTAAAGAAATTTGATTTTACGAATGAATCGCATTTAAGAAAATTACTCTGCTCTTCCAAAATTTATAACCACTTATATGAAATTCTGTTCCGAATTCGGATCGAAATTGTTTGATTATGTTGAATACTCTTTTTTTGTTGACTTGGGCTGTGTATGCGCGGTAGTTGCAGCAAACCGGCCACTCGATTCCCCAACTCCTTAGAGACCGAAAGGGATTTATCTTTAGTGATATAGCGTAAATTTGTATTCGATTAGCAAACTATAATCCCGTGTATATCTTTGGTATATAGAATTTATATATACTTAGTCTTTGATTTGATCTGTGGAAAGATAAATCCTTCGGAAGAGGCGAACCCACCAAACCCCACAAATTTTTATGCGATATTTCTCTCTTCACAACAAAACGAATTTTTTACAATTTTTTTTAGTGTAGTTTTCTTTTAAAAACGCTTACGCTTTTCTTACTCAAGCAACCGATAAAAAAAACACTTAAGATTTTTTAAACGAACGAAGATTTTTGTTGGAAAGTGAACGCTTTCTTTTTTCGCTTTGCTTCGGCGCGACCACGAATTTTGATATGCCAAAAAAAAAACCAAACAACAAATTGCAAATGCAAACAGCACCAAAAATAAAAGATCACACGACCATTTGCTTTACCCCCCACTCCCCTCCAAAATACAAAATAATCATACATAGCGGAGAAGAACAGTTACAATCGATGTCACACCGGTAGAGTTGCGCGAGCTTCAGTTGCAGTTTGTTATCGAAATGCATTCGTTCACTGGAACTGAACCGTGCAACCCTATCAGCCGTTGGAGTTGCCTTAGTTCGATGAACAAACTTATTGAAATCGATTTTGCTTTGTTCATCGCTGGGGCAACACAAGCCACAAATTTCACCACTCACCCACCAACCACCGTCAAAACCACTTGAAATATTTAAACTTGTGATTTAGTTTGTTTTGGTTCCGATGGCGTTTAACGTGTGTAACGAAAAATTCTTTTTTCTTCTGTGTTTTCTGTGTGCGTGTGACTTTTCGGTTTTTGCGTTGAACCACAAAATTGGTTACAAATTCAAATAATCGCCAACACCCAACCACAGGCGCCATACTGTCGTCAGGTAAAAAAGCAATGAAGTTCTTGCCAAATTGGCACCAACAATTTAAAACCATTGATCGTTGCAATTTAGTTGAAAATCATTATAAATTTGTCTGTTGTCTCACCAAAAATCGCTCATCCCACTCCCCACATTCAACCAATCGATTAATCGAATCGCTTCATTCAGCCGTCCCAGTCATCTGCTCCACTCATACGCCACGTAGCCCGCTCGCTCTCTCTGGACTCCTAGAGTTGGAATGTGTGTGTGTGTGTGTATTTTTTAGATGCCCATCGATAGACTCGCTGGCCATCGTTAGCCCCCCCATCCACCCACCGCACCGCACGTTGTAGTTGGAAAACTAGAAAGAATCACTAGAAGTTTCCTTTCTGTTTGTAATTTGTACTTTGTGCGTGTTTAGTTGTTTGTTTCTCTGCTAATGCGCTTTTTGTACCCCTTACCCTCGACCAAAGGGTAAAGGGTATTTTTGGTTTTGAGTTCTCGTTTCTTGTTGTTCTCCTTGTTTCCATTCGCCACTAAACGTAACCACATTCTCTCTCCGCGGAATGCAGCCCGTCCGACTTTCTTGAATCTCAATTTGAACTTGAACACTTTGAGAAATCCGCCAACGAAACGTATGTGTCTCCAGGATCCTCCACAGCCACTCTTACCTACGGAACTTCCTTTACTAATCCGAGTTTTTGTCTTCACAGCCTCGCCGGCCACCAGCAAGCTGCTGGGCATGCGCATGACCACTTTGCACGAGGAGCCGCTTGGCGGGCATCGGTCCCTGGACGAGGAGCCCGAGGACAGCTACAGCGACTCGGAGTACACGGCCGAGGGCGAGCAGCAGCGCAACCAACGCAACAACTTCTCCACTCGTTCCCGGCTCACCAGCTCCAAGACCATGGACTCCTTTATGGATGTGAACCACAGCTACTTGAGCTACGCCTCCAGCGCCAATGCCAACATGAGGCACCTCACCGGCCTGGCCACGCCCAGCATGAGCTCCTCGACCAGCAGCGGCTACGGATCGCAGGTGAGTGGATTGCCAATAACCAACTCCTCAGATTAGTTGATCTCTTTGATTCTTTCCAGGCCGTTTCCTGCAACAATTTGAGCAACGAGGATATCACTTCCCTGCGTTCCATGAGCATCGACGAGACTCCAGGTGGTTGGCAGGTTTCTTTAATTACCAACCAAATCCTTATTGACTCCTGTGTCTTTGTAGATTTCGACCGCATCAACTCGAACTCGCCGCCCAACAGGCAGGCTCGAGTTAATCCTTTCTTGAAGGACATGCCAAAGTCTCTTAGTAAAAACCCAGAGGCCAGCGACCGCAAGCCTTCCCTGGGGGCCCCCAAGCTGCAAACTGTCTCCTCGCATCCCCTCGAGGTGGAGGAAGAGCCCGAGGACCAGGACAGCGAGGAAGAGCAGCCGCCGCGCGACATTCCCAACAACAACAGCCTGGATCTCACCGAGCAGATCGCCACAGACAATCAGAATGGCAACAAATCGCTGAACGCCGAGGAGACCACAACGACTTCCACTTCATTCGACTTGAATGAAAGCGAGTCCGACGCCCCAGCCGCCCAGCCGCTCACCGAGAACGTGATCCGCCGCAAGAAGCCCGCGGCCCCCCAGCAAATGAGCCGCAGCCAGAACAACAACATCAACAACAACGCGGCCGTCACCCGCAGCAATCACCGCGCCTCAGTGGCCAAAATGGAGGGGCTCTCCACCAGCCTGGAGATCCGAGGTAAGCCAGCCATTCCTTCCTGCGTTGAAGCTTTTTTAACTGGTGTTTCCCGGCAGATGAAAGCAAGGATGTGGAGATCAGCCTGCCGGATTGGATAGTCGTGGGCGAATCGGTGCTGATCCGGCCGTCCAACAACAGCGGCGTCATCAGCTTCGTGGGCACCACCCACTTCCAGCCGGGGGCCTGGATCGGCGTCGAGCTGGACACGCCCACCGGCAAGCACGACGGCATTGTCGACGGCATCCAGTACTTCCAGTGCAAGCCCAAGCACGGCAAGTTCGTGCGCGCCGACAAGCTGATCCTGGACAAGCGCGGCAAGGCCATGCGGGCCTACAAGGCGGCCGAGAAGTCAGCCACCAAGGGTAAGTCCAAACCAGCAATGCTCAAGCCGCTACCATTTTATGGGCTTTGATTTTTTCTCTCAGATGTGAGCCTGCCGCGCTCGAAGAGCCGTTCGGACTCGCTGAACGTTTCGGCGCGCAAATGATTGTATCCGAAATGTTCGCATCAATCGCAGCGTTGGGCCAGTTGCCGCCAGTCCACGCTGGCCACGGCCACCTGCAGCGGCGCAGCGCCAGCCGCCCCGCCGCCCTGCCATCGTCTGCGGGCCAGCGATGCGAACACCCAGCCAGCCACTACCCCGGGCGTCGTCCCACGGCGCCCCACCACTAACACCAGCAAAAGATTCAACCCAAATCGACGATCGACGGCATTTTAAAGTGCTCCGTCTTTTTCACTCATTCCAGCAAACCAAACGATCGCAACGAACTTCAAATTAGTATAACCAACTCAACAACTCTAAACTAAACTCAACTCTTAATCAGCGAACGCCACTCAATTGCCGTAGAGCTAAACCCAAGCGCTTCTAGTTTAGGCTCCCCAGATCTTTACTCCCAACTCTCTATGTGTATGTGCGTGTGTTTATGTGTCCCCCTTTCCCATAAACAAGGTGACGGCGAATAAAGCGTCGCACACCTTGCAGGAAAGCCTCTGCCCAGTGCAGAGGTTCAGAAGAAGAAGAATAAGAAGTATAAAAGCCTCTGCCCAGCGTAGAGGTTCACAAGAAAAAGAAGAAGCATAAATGCCTCTGCTTACCGCAGAATGGCATTGGAAAAAGAAGAAGAATAATACGAACACCAAGTGCAATACGATTTGCTGCTGCACACTCGATTACCGATTACCGATTACCTTAAATTGTTTACGTTTATTTTGCTTAGTTTTGAACTTAAGTTGTAAAGGAATTTTTGTGTTTTAAGAGTCCTTCGATTTGTTGAATGTTTTTTTCTATATGTTCCATAGCGGCCTTTTTATCCAATATTTACACATACATAAGGTACTCCTGCATATATAGTATATATGTTTTATGTCCTGTTGCGTTCTCTTAGTGAAAATGTCTATATATTTTTGTGTGACTGTGTGAGTTTGTGAGAGTGCGTGTATTTTATATAGAATATTATAAATTTAGTTGAAAATTTTGGTTAGAGCATTTATACAACAATTACGGGAAGTAATCAAACAAATTTTTTAGTATTACATATCTGAGAATTTTGCACATATTAAGTACACATATATATAAATTGTATTATTTGATGTGATGTATTTTTAATTTTCCGTTTCAAAAAATTAAAAAAAAAAGCAAATTATATTTTATTTTTTTATCCTTTAAGTTAATTTGATTTTAAACAAGTCCAAATGGCTAAGGTTGTGCGACAAAGTTTGTGACGCAAAAACGAAAATTCCAAGATTTGAATTCGAATTCAGTTCGCTCGGAAAATGTACGTAACAAATCAAGCAATAATCGAGAGAGTTGAATATATACAAGATATTATATATACATATACATAATATAAAATTACCATATTTCAAATATGTATTATCGATGTAAGCTTAAAAAACCCTAATTATGGAGATCCTAACGTAAACACACAGGGTGAGGCCGACTTCACACATAACAAGTAAAAAGCTCGCGGCTTAAAAAACAAGCCTGCCTCACCTTGTATTTTTACTGAGTGAAAGAGAATTTGCGTTTTGTGTTCGAAGATAAAGACGATCGTCTCTCTGTACCGTTAGGCGTAATAAAATTCCAACCAACAAAAAAAAGGAGGTGGGGGCCAAAGCTCCGCCTGCGCCGCATCCATCCAACCAACTCAAAAACCAACTGGACTTCATTCAAATTGCAATAACTGAGAAAATTTGAGGAAAACTACAAATTGAAAATCCAGTATACAGAATATACAAATATTTTCGAACTTTTTTTCTATTTATATTTACACACACTACGATTATGAAGACGACTCGAGGAAAGTGAGTACGCCCAAGACAAACGATATACATATATATATATATATATACTAAATTACATAATATACTTGAGAAACAAACGTCCAGAATTATGAATACAAAAAAAAGCAAATTGAAATTCTAATGTGCAATTTGTAGAATTAAACCTTTTAAATGTTGCACACACCCTATAAAAAATACACGAAGGGCTTTTTAGCGGCTAGCAAAGAGAAAAAGAGAAAAAACCCAAAACGAATGCATTTAATTAGTTTAAATTAATTGGCATTGAATCGTTGCACTCACTTAGCTTTATGAATGTGAATAGAATGTGAATAAGAGTTAAGGAAGCCTTAAGCCCCGAATTTTATGCTTATAGAAAACAACGCAGCCGATCTCCCCCCGTCGGTTCGTAGCAATTAGGAACTCAGTCAGTATTCAAAAAACAGATCGGCACGTCTGTCCGTCTGTCTTTGCTTGGCTAGCCGGAATATCCAACTAAATATTTAGCAACGGAGTCCATGAAATGGGCAACATTATGAATCTTAAATATGAATACTACTCACTATTCAGAGCACGAGTTAAACGCAATTAGTCAAGTGCCGCAGTTAGTGAAAGGCCAGAAAATACACACAGAGAAATATGAATTAAATTTTAGAGGTCCCCCCTGATTTGCGCACCTCAGAGCTTCAAAGCACACGCAGGCGTCAAGGAGAGATTAATTTAGTCTAGGACACCAGAGAGAACTTCATTTCAGCTACTGTTGTACTAAAAAATAAAAATCAAATTAATGAAATAAATTCAAATATACATAGAGAAATGGCTCAGGTCGTTTATTCAATTGCTACTACAGAACTTAAGGAGTGGGTCAAAGTTCACGCTGGCTTCTCGGCTGTCCAGTTGCGTGGGCGGTCCTGCACCAAAGTAAAGTCGTTTTTCGCTATATTCAGGCCGCCGTATTCGAGGGTCGGCGGGTCGGGGAAGAACTCCCAGCCCTGCTCGATCGACATTTTCTTGACCACACCAGCAATGCCTGCAAGGGGAACACTCTTAAAGGACACTTTGATTACACCAAAAGGACACCTACCCAGGAACAGGCCAGCGCATAGCCCAGCCACATGGTTGTGCTTCCAGGCTCCAAAAACACCGCCGGCCGCAAAGCCGCCAATGAAATAGTTGATCCTGAAATAGGGAACCATAAAATGCCAGGCGAACTACGAGGACTCTACTCACTTGTCGTCCTTGCCGCGCAGGTTGGTGGCCGTCAGGGTGGTCAGCGTAAATGCCGTGGCCATGCCCATCAGCGGTCCCGTGTTGTAGGCGAAGCGGCCGAGGGTCGGCAGGTAGCCCTGCGGCTTGGAGAGCATCAGCACATCGAAGGTGGACCAGGCCAGGCCGGTGGCTGCCGCGTATTTGTTGGTGGCCACTATTTTGCCGAAGGCATCCTCGCCGTCTGGGTGGTCGTAGTATTTGGCTCGTAGGATCGACATAATCGCTGGCGCTGTCGCTAAAATGGATTCATTGGAAAATCAACAAGATCACTTGGGTTTTTCTGCCGGCCATTTCGGTGGCCATAATGGGAATCTTGAGGCGGGAAACATTTCCTTATATTCTTGATTACTTGAAGCTTTATAAATGAGTTGTTTTGGAATGAAATTGTGCGAATTTTAAGCTTAAATTTAATTTTAACAAACCTTTTTACGTAATTTTAGGGACAGTGTTGCCACCTCGCTTGCGGGAAAAACAAGCAAAACAGCTGAGCCTCAGCAGTGTGTACACAAGCAGCTGGCTTATTCACCTAAGCGCCATCTAGCGGGAAAAGGAGAAAGTTTTCTGCAATTTTATTAAATAAACGAGAAAAGAAAATTGTTTTAATGTTTAATTAATCATTTAATTTGCACAACATCTCCTGCCGCGCTGCCTATGCTGCCACAGCTTTGTTTTATATCAGTTTTCAGACTGAGAAGTGTGCGGACTCTGGATAGATAAGAAATCAGGGTGGCCGCCTGCCCCCGTAAGGAATAATTTATCTAATTTTTTATATATTATTATTTTTTTTATAATAAGCTTCCCTCCCTCAACAATCGTTCCTTAGTAATTCACGAGACTTGTTTACTTTGTGCCTTCAGGACGCAGAGATCTGCGCTCCGAAGCCCTGCTTTATTTGTATCCCTTTGGTATTATCCTTTTTTTTTTAAACTAAGTTCACAAACGATTTGGTTGTTAATTTTGAATCGGCTGACAGATACACGGATGTGGTGATCGTAGATTAGAAGTAGACGAGAATTTCAGTTACTTAACAAATAACGGTAGACTAGTTTCATTGGCAAGGGGGAGGGGGGAATCCCGAAGAAGGTTCCGTTTAAGGGTTAAAATGAATTATCTTTTGGCATACAATCGCGAAGTGATGGGGAGGGGGTGGGGGGAGCAGGAAAGCATGGCCATCCCATAAAAACAGAAGAATAACGGTATATACAAATGAAGAGTTTGTTTGCTTGAACAGAGCGAGAAGTCCTGTAACCAAATTACGGTTTTGAAATCAGTCATAATTTTCGTTTTCGATCGGATCTTTTTCTGAACTCCTTTGTCCGTGTTTCTAGTATCTAAAAATATCTTTTTATCCTGCAAATTGTTTAGATTTGTTCGTCGTGTCCGATGATTTCGATGTCGTCGGCCAAAGGACTCTCGATCTCCTGCTTGCCCGCCTCGCTGCCATTCTGTTGATTTGGCTCCAAATTAATCAATGACAGCGTCATCTTGCTGCTCAGGATTATCTAAAGGGATTCTACATATAAAAAGGATCAAAGGATTATGGCAATCAAAACTCACGGCGGGCTCATCGGCTGAGCCATTCAATTCGGCGTCGTAGACTTCCTCTCGTTCCGTCTGGGAGTCGGCAACCAGGATCTGAGCTTCGTGAGCCAAAGCGCCCTCCAAGTAAATGGAATGCGGCTCCGGCAGTTTGTCCTCCAAGGCGGACTGAAAAGAACCAACGAGTCCTTTTATTAAATTCTCATTTTCTGGAGGAGATTTGGAGTGGGTTAAAGGACTTTGGCGATGGTTAGCGGATGAGCCTTGGCCACTTACATGTTCGCTGGGTGCGCGGAAGACAGGCGTTGGAGGGCGTCCTGGCCACTTGTGGCCGCCCTCGCAACTGGCTGTTACCTCCATGCCAAGGACCTGGACCAAAACGCATGACAACAAAACGAAAACAAAATCTACGAATGCTTCTAAGTTTACCGTCATTTCGCGCTCGGCACTGATGTCACGTCGCTTCCTGGGCTGCTGATGTCCTGGCTGCTGATCCTGCTCCTGGTTGGGGTTGTTGGTATGCCCATTGGAAATGTTCTGCTTGTCTGTCGAATTCTGGTCGTCGTCGTTTTGCTGCCAACGTAAACCCAAAATTATTAATCAAAGTCCTTAAAAAAAGTGGGTGGGGGTAACTCAAAACTCAAACTGTAAATTAAATTAACGAAAAAAAGAACTCAAAACAGGTTAGAGCGTGAGTTTTTTACTTGAGAGAGAGAAACAGACAGAAAGTCTTTTTTTTGCTGTTATTCTGGTTAAAGAAAACTTGAGAACGTAATAGAATAACGGTAATTGGGCCCATCTAACCAGCCAGCTAACCTTATTCAAATCAGTTTCAGTATCGCTCGTCGCTTTCCTCTCATCCCGAACGTTCGGTTTCAATTGCTCATCGGCCGCGTCTATCAAACCTTGGATCGCAGTTACAACTGAGTTCATTTTTTCGGGGGGTAGAAGTGCAAATAACGGTACACGGGGAAGAGAGAGATTATTCGAAAGTCCAATTTAAAACTAAGAGAGTTCTAGAGAGATGAGTTGTGATTCAGCATGAGCTCTTCGGATAGACTGATTTTTGACTGAGTTGTTTAAAATATGTCCCCATCATTGTTGTTGTTGTAATTAGTGAGCAAAAGTTGAGAACAGAGAGAGAGCGAGCGAGAGAGAGAGGGCGGTGGGGGGTACAGTTGTGCATGCCGTGCAAACATTGAGAGCATTTTCAGGCAAAGCAGACAGTTGCAGAGATTCGGGGGAGACAAACAGAAATCAACTTATAGAAAAGTAACTTCGGCTGTACTTAGTCTCTGGTCTGTGGGTGGGGGGAGTGTTTAGAATTTCGGCGGCGGCCGTTTCAGAAACTTCATGGCAATCATCTTGAATTATCGATCACAATAATAAAAAGTGTATTAATAAATCATAAGAAAGGAAACCGGAAAGGTAGGAAATTTCTACAGTTTGGGCGGTTTTAATGGTTCGAATGATTCAGCAGTCTGGGAATTCTAACCTTGGCCTCGTACTGATCGGTGTTCATTTCGGTTATCAACTTGGCCATGGCCCGTTCGGTATCCTCGAGCTTCTTGCGCAGCTTCTCGATCTCCATGAGCTGCTCGGTTTCCTTATTGAAAATCGTCTTCTCCACTTCGCTGAGCGCCTGGCCGTGGAATTGCTGCTGGTGCTGCTTCAGGTTGCTGGACAGATGGCTGGCCACCTCCGTGGCCGACAGGCTGGCATTGTAGAGCTCCGTGCCATTGGCCGCGGCCTTCGATCCTACAAAGGTTTCTCTATGATTTCCACTGCCACCAACAAAGCTTAAGATCTCTAGGGCGAATGAAGGTGGATGCAACAACATCAAAACAAAGGAAGGAACTAAAGCTAAGGCGGGTGGATGGGGGACCAGGACCGATGAGGAGGACATATTTTAAAACGACTTCTACTTGGCCGATGAATCACAAAGGACGACTTAAAATCTGCGGGCTTACTTGTTTGGTGTTCCCGCCAGCCTTTTGGCCCAGACGCCGGCAGCAGCAGCGAAAGACAAATGAATCGGGTTAATTTGAATTGAATTGCTTGTGTGGGTTAAGTGTGAGTGTCCTGTGCTTGTTTATGATAGAATGCAAAAGAAAACCCTTGAATCCTGCGCGACCACTCACCCAGCTTGGTGGCCCCCAAGTCCTCCACTTGGCTGTGCTGGTTGTTGTCCTGGCCGAACACCTCCTGCCGGAAGCTGGGATTGGCCGGCGCAGGTCCGTAAGGCGCGTTTGGCACTTGCTTCTTGAACACAATCTAAAAAGGACTCAAGTCAGAGAAAAGGACATTCAGGAGCTCCTCCCACTCACCTTCATCAACGTGTAGCCGAAGAAGACCACAATGCCGATGGTGTAGAGCGGCATGAGGAAGCCCATGCTGCTGCCTCTCTGCTGGGGCTGGTGGAGGGCGCCGGCTCCCATGGGCGGCCGCATGCCAGGGATCGGCCCGGGCTGGGGGAGAAGGTGGGTGAGATTTTCATTTTTGGAATGACATTCAAATTCATGAGGCCGGCGCATTAAACTTGGCAAAGATTCAACGACTCTGTTTATTTTCTTTAGGCGGGCGGACTTACCCGGCCGTCCACTATGCGTGGCGGTGGATTGCTGGGCGAGCTTTTCCGGTCCACGATCGGCACTGTGGGGGTGGCGGGTATGGCGCGGCCCCTTTCCCGCATGGCCTGGTAAATAGACTCGGGATGCAAATGGGCCGGGCGCTCCTGACGCAAACCTAAACGGGAAACTGCGATTAGCTCATTCAAAACAATCAGAAGCAGTAAAACAAAAAACATAACGGTTAAGCTAAAGACCAGAGAAAGGTGTAATTAAAGGGGAGGGGGGCAACTGGCATGCAGCAGAGCCGTTAGTCAAGCTCGGTTAGCAAAATGGCAGCCACAGCGAAAAACTTTGGGCTGGCAACGCCGCTTACTCGTTTCGCCGGCGGACCAGGTGATCTTCTTGCGGTACAAATGGGGTCCAAAGGGCTCCTCCGAGGACTTCGTCGCGTTCATGAACTGCTCCCTGTCCAGGACCACATCGCAGCAGCCTGCACACACACACACGCACACACATTGGCACACGAAATTAAGGAGGTTAAAGGTGAGAGAAAAAAACTTACCCCCCGGCCCTGGTCCGGGCATGCCGGCCCTGGGCTCCTTGAAGTTCGGCTTGGGCGGCGGCGAGCCGAACATCATCGGGTGAAACACCTTCGGCCACAAAATGGCTATGCAGCCGATTACCGTTACAATTATCAGGGCCGTCTTTTTGGGGGTCATGCCCATGCCCTCGCCCTCGGTGGCTGCCGGCGGGCGTCGTTTCGTCTGCTGCTGCATCCTGTTCGTTTAATTTAAATCCTAGACTTAAGTTTATGCTGAGGGTCCTTTTTCCTGGACAATTCGTTGATTGGTTTCCTGATCTCTGCGTGTGCTTTGGTTAACTTTGGCACATGTTGGCTGAATTGGCTTTCTAAATATTTAAGATTCTTGTTTCACTCCGTTTGCATCATCTGAAAGACACACACACACACACACACACACACACACACACACACACACAGCATTAATTATAATTTATAGACAATTTGACAAAACACACGAAACGATCTCGGCTGAGTCAGCGGCCGGGGGAGGCAAGGGGCGCGGGGGGTTTAATTTAAGTTTTTCTTCTTCTTAAAAAAAAATAAGAAACACTGAATTTTTATTACATAAATAGCAGTCCCGATAATTTTATTTTTAGCGCTCACAATTCGCTCTCCTTGGCTGACCAATAATTCTTCATTTCTGTTTTTTTCAGCTGTTCTTCTTCTATATAATAGAGCCGTTATATGGCCGAAGTCCCGTTATTCATTGATGACCGCATCACCAATTTTCATTGCCTTTAAACTGCGTGGGTTTCTTAAACAGAACAAAGCTTACGCAAAGTTTAAAATTCAAAAGACCGAATCCGAACTGGTCAAGCGAATTTCTGAAACTGTTGGCCAAAATTTGGGCCCCTCGTTGTCATAATCGCCGCGCGCTGGCAGCGCTGCTCTGCTCGGGCAGGCAGCGTTGGCTAAAATAAAAAGCACACGACAAAATACACTGCACCCCGAGCCGTGATCCCTGCCATTCCGATTTCTGCGCGGGTTTTGTTTTGATAGTTTCGTCAGTTTTTCGTGTTTACGCTCTCGCACACACACACACACACACACATGGACAGATGCCGGGCCAGTCGACTGACTCTCAGGGTTTTTCATTTGTTTTCCATTTCACTTTCGGGCGCATACGGCCTGGCGAAAGTATGCGCGGAACGGGGCAATAACTCTTTATTAATTATTTTAATGCAATTGTCTGAATTTTCGGATTGTCTGGCGGCCCGTGGGTGGGGGCATTTAATCCGCTCCATAGCTTTCGGCGGCTATTTTTAGGGTCCAGCTGGCATTGTAAACGAGGTTCACGGTCGCCGCGCGGTTGACAGAAATTTTCGGTATTTATTTATAAACAATTTTTTAAATAATCTTAATCACAGGCTAGAAAGTCTTGCGGAATTTTAAACCCATTGTCTTCAACGACAAAGCTTTTGCGTTTAATTGTTTATTTACCTTTTTATAATTAGCTCGTTTATATTTATTTCTTAATTCAAACTGCGAGTTTGTCGTTATGAGGCGTTGTCGAAAAATCAATAAGCAGACCGAAGGCAAGTTGGCCAATGCGGCTGCTCCGGCCAGAAGTGCTTATGTTTATGTGCGGACGGCGGCGGGCGGGCGTTTTTAATGCTGCGGTTTCTTCTATACGTCAAAAATAGTTCACGTCGTAATTAGCAGCTTTGTACAATTTCTTGGCGTATTTAGTGGATTATCTACGCGGAATTTTTACAAGTTTTACCGACGCCTTAAATTCAAATCATTGAAAAATATTGCCATACCGAGAAATTTTACAGCTATTATCGAAATGCAACTATGTAAAAAAACAACACTGGCCACATACGACAGCTCTAAATATTATTTGTCATTTTCTAGCTATAAGACACCACAATGGCACCACGTGAATTCTATTAGAAATATAATTTTTATTTGCTGCGGCAATATGCTGTTACCCTTCTGTAGTTCTATATTTTCCAAAAACTTCTGTGCACATGGCAACCCTGCTTGGTTTTATTATCGTTTTGATACAACAACAACAGTATAAAGAAGAAGATATAAGACAAAAAACAACTGCGTTTTAAGAAATTACAAAGAAACCACAAAGCTGGAAGAAGAAAAGCAGGAAAACACTATGGACGGCGAGGCCTGCGCTTCCGTAGAAAAGGAGCTCGATCGCGTGGTCACCAAACTCGAACAGCTACGCGAAAATGCCACTGCCGATATCGCAGATATCGCCACTCTAATGTCTGAGCTGGTCAAAGTCTTGGGCAAGGCCGAGCACGAAATGATCACCACCCTCAATTCAAGCACACAAATCAACACAACGGGCAACGCCGACGACGACCCCATGGGCGATGGGATCATGCAGGTTGAGACCGAACCAGCTGCCCCCCAGCGTCTGACGGAGCGCCAAATCGAGATTATCCGAGAAGCCCTTTCCAAGTGCAACGAACGCGTCCAGAAGCTATCGACGGAGCACCGCGACCTCCATGGATCCGTGTCAAAAATCGGCAAGGCCATTGACCGCAATTTCAGTGCCGACTTCAGCTCCACCATGCGTGTGGATGCCCTGAAGGACGAGGAAAACCTAATGCTCCTGAACAAGGCCATTGCCAAGCACTACTGCCGCCAGGGAATGGACGAGGTGGCCCGCACGCTCATCAGAGAGTGCAAAATGCCCGAAGAGCATGCCCAAAATGTGTTCGACTCGGAGCGCGAGTTTGCCGAGATCTACGGCATCTGGCTGCAGATCCAGAAGCGAGATCTCGACGAAGCCCTCAAGTGGACTGCTCGCCACTCCCACCAACTGGTAGAGCGGCGCTCGCTCGAGTTCCGCCTGCACAGCATGCGGTTCATGCAGCTCGTGGCCCGCGGCCTGGAGTCCCAGCGCGAGGCCATTGCCTATGCCCGTACTCATTTCGAGAAGTTCGCCAAGAGACCCGAGATAGCCAACCTGATGGCCAGCTTTATATACCTCCCTGGCGGACTGGAGAACTCGCCCTACAAACACTTCCTCTCCCAGGAGATGTGGACGGAGTTGTCTTTCATCTTCCTCAAGGAGGCCTGCCAAATGCTCGGCATCAGCAAGAACTCGGCGCTCTCGGTGGTGGTCAACGCGGGCTGCACGGCCCTGCCTGCTTTGTTGAACATCAAGCAGGTGATGCAGTCTCGCCAGGTGCTGAGCATGTGGAACGGATGCGACGAACTGCCTATTGAAATTGATCTCCAGCCGGAATTCCGTTTCCACTCGATCTTTGCCTGCCCCATTTTGCGCCAGCAGACCTCGGAGGACAATCCACCCAAGAAGCTGACCTGCGGTCATGTCATCTCCAATGATGCGCTGCACAAGCTGAGCAATGGCCACATCCTTAAGTGCCCGTATTGTCCTGTGGAACAGAATGCCGAGGAGGCCGTGCGTATTTATTTCTAAGACACGGCGGACGGGCTGCCCCTTTTGCTTCTTAGTTAATAGACGAGAGAGATAATTGATGGCCTTTTGGGTCTGCCCACATTTCGTTAGGCTTGAGTTTTTTTAACTTCCTTAACAGTTAACTTTTCCGGAAAGTATGTAAACGGTTCTAGTGCTTAAGAGAAATTATTAAATACATTATACAATATACAAATGTTTATTAAAACTGCCGACGAGCCCAATGCACATCAAAGATTTTTATTCATTCGCTCTCTTTTGTTCGCTCTGCATGAATTATCGTGAGGGCAAGTAATCGATAGCCGAAACCGATGGTAAAACAAGGTGGCCCCAGGCAAGTGGCGGTGGCAAGGCATTTTAAGTAGTCGATTATTCCCTTTAGAATAATGCTTAATTTATTTTTTTTAGGATCCAAGCATGATTTAGTGTTTTTATTTTTCTAAATCACTCTGCGTTCCAGCTTGTAAGGTTTGCAGTTAAAGTGTCAACCCTGCCTCACCTTGCTTAAGCCGCGATAAGTTGAGAGTTGCGGCTTATCGAATTCCCCCGTCGATAGTCAGTCGCCCAGCTGTAGTTGCAGCGAGTGGACCTGTTTGCCGCGTATTGTTGTGAATTTATTTTTGTGCAGCGAAAGTTTCAACGAACACGGCAGCGGCTTCTCCAATATTCTCCCAGCAGTTGACCAAGCCGCCGTACACTTCATACATCCACCAATTCCCGTTTAGAGAGCCAGCGAGTCAACGAACTCTCCCACCAAAAATTCAATCACCAACCTCTCGCATTCCCCCAAACTCGAGCGAGGACCATGAAGAACGTCGTGGATGTAATGTCGCTGCAGCAGCACGTGGAGGCCCACAATGCCCAGCACATGAAGCCCATCGACTACCGGTAGGTCCCCCAACTCCCACCAGACACACCCATGAAACTGACTCCCCCCGCCAGCCATTCAAACCAGCCCAGGATCGTGTCGCAATATATTTTCGAGTGCGCTGCAAAGCTGAAACTGAAACCGCTGACGGCGGCCACGGCTGCCACGGTGTTCCATCGGTTCTTCAAGGAGGTCAAGCCCAGCGACTACGACGAGTTCGTGAGTATCGAGGGGAGTTGCCAGCCAATTAAATTGACACCTGGTAATTTTCTAGCTGATTGCGGCCTCTTCGCTGTACTTGGCTGGGAAAATCAAAGACGACGACTCCGTGGAGATACGCGACGTCATCAACGTGGCCCACAGCACCCTGAACCGCGGCAGCCCTCCACTCGAGCTGGGCGACGAGTACTGGGCCATGCGCGATGCCATCGTCCAGTCGGAGTTGCTCATCACCCGCACGCTCAGCTTCGAGCTCAACATCGAGCTGCCGCACAAGGTAATCCATCACCTGGGAAACCCACTCGCCTAATTCTCTGATCCTTCAGTATTTGCTGCACTACATGAAGACGCTGCAGGATTGGATCGGGCCGGAGGTTTGGAACAGCGTGCCGATTGCCAAGGCCGCGGCCTCGTTTCTGCAGGACTTCCACCACAGCCCCAACATACTGAAGTACACGCCCGCCCATGTGGCCGCCGGCTGCCTGGCGCTGGCCCTCCAAACCTACGGAGTCCAAGTGCCGCTCTCCAGCGAGTCCGACGAGACCAGCATGTGGTATACGGTGGGCATTGAGTCCTTTAAATTGTTGTTTTATCCCTCTAATTTGATTTGTTTCCTCAGCCTTTGGTGAAGGACTTCAGCCGCGAGCTGCAGTGGGACATCATCGAGGACGTCATCGAAGTCTACAAGCACGAGGCCAACTTCGCCTCTCCATAAACTTGTGATAGCCACAATCATCCAGCATGCCATTCCCTACTTAATTCTGTCCATCAAGCGTCCATCCCCGTCCTGCAATCCTGAAAGTTCAAACCCTCCGCGAATATCTTCAATGAATTTACTATGCCTAATTTATGAATATAAACCGAGAACTTGCATTCATTCAGTGGCGATGCTTGTGCTTGTGTTTGCTGCCGCCGCCGCTGCTGGACGAATGGGAATCGCGCTCGCGTTCATCTCGCCGACTGGACCGGGAGCTGTAGCTGCCCTGGGGCGAAGGTGACCTGCAAGTGCGCAATGCAAAAATCATTGGGGCCTTCAAGACGCTCTCACCCACGTGAGCGGCTTACCTGCGGGCACGTGAGCCGGAGCCCGACTTGGTCGTGGGGCTGTCGTAGCGCGAGCTGCGGCCGGAGCGCTCCGAGTAGCGCTGGGGGGAGTCCGCGGGGCTAGACGAGCGATTGCGCTTGCCGGACCTTGAGCTGCGGCTGGTGCTCGTCTCCGGGGAGTAATCTCTGTGCGGGGAATGCGACCGCTTGCGGCTGCGAGCTGGCGGACTGGCGCGCGAGCTGCCAACCGGCCGAGCATCCGGGCTGCTGCTGCGCTGGGGATTCTTGAAGCTCATGTAGCTCAGCGGCGACTCCACAGTCTCCGGATGAGAGCCCTAAACAGCAGAAATTAAAACCAAATCAAGCTTAGCGGTTGGCTCACCTTTTTGAGCAGCCGCTTGCGGTAATATTCCACCTGGCCGGGTATATTCCAGCCGGGTTCCAGGCGGCGTTTGCCGGCCTCCAGCTCGTCCTGGTATTGCATGGTCTTGAGCTCGATTTCGCGTAGCTTGAGGCGCCGCTCGTCGCTGGTCGATTGGGGGTCTTCGTCGCCGCTGGCCTCGTCGGAGGAGTAGAACTTGGGCGGCTCTGGGGGGTCCAGAGTGTCCCATTTGCTGGTGGTAATGGCCTGGGCCTCCACTTGCTGGGGATCCACCGTTTCCCATTTGGAGGGTATGAAGCCGCCAACCTTGGCCAGCGGCTTGCTGGCGGCCGGCTTGGGCATTTGGTCCAATGGCACGCCGTCGAGATCTTCGTCCACTGAAAGACACAACCAGTGTAGGGTGAGATTTCCGGTCTGCGAGGCCACTTACAGGGGACACCGTCGATTTCGTCGTGGTAGGATTCCTCCTTGTGCTTGGGGGTGCCGCGCTGGCTGGCTGAGTCCGGCAGGACGCGCTTGAGGGCGCCTTTGAGTAGGGCTGCGCCGTCCAAGGGCACTCCGTCCAAGTCCTCGTCATCCTTTTCCTCACCTGACAAAGGCGCTCCATCGATATCCTCGTCGGCCGCATCCTCCGAGCGCGTCTCCTCCGCCAGCGGCGGTGTATTCGAAACCGGCGGCACAAACTGCAAATCCCAAAAATCTTTTAGTTTGGGCGGGGAAGACACCAGCGGCTGAGCCTACCTGAGTGCCCAGAAAGACGGCTCGAAGTTGGGCCAGGAACTCCTTGGGGTAGATCGTCCACTCCTCCCAAGTGCGCAGGACATTGCAGACGCGCGTCTTGAAGCCCTCGGCCTTCAGGCGGCTCTCAATGGCCACGTAATACGCATGCAGGCTCTCGAAAACTTCCATCAGCTGCTTCTCCACGCTGCCGGGAAAACAACAAATTAAATCTGTAATTTGTTGAGGATAAAGGAGACATACGACTTGCGGAAGAAGGAGGCGTTGGAGACCTTCACCGTGCAGTTGTTGAGGATGTCGGAGATGAGATACAAGCGGGCGATCTTCTTGGCCGGCAGGGTGCTGGGATTGGCCAGGGACTCGGCTATGCACTCGCAGATTTCATCCGCGGCATCGGCATGTTCAATGCAGAAAATCATGGCGTCTCCAATGCGAGCCCGCTCCGGGGTCAAATGGCGAATAAGGTCCTCCAAACGGTCGCGTTGCCTGCCCCAAAAACATAATTAAAACAGGAATAAATCTCTCTTTCTTTCCCCTCTTACGCATTGGACAGGGCGCCCTTGTGGACAACGGGGGCCTCGGGGTCCACGACCAGGTCGTCCGGCATGCCCTGGGTGTAGAAATTGGCCACTGGCGGCCGCCAGACGGGCCCGTCCTTGAACATGCGGAAGTCCTTCTCGCGCCACTCGCTGGGCGTGTCGCCCTGCAGCAGCGAGAACAGCTTCCAGCGGTAGTAAATGTGCGCGGGACTCTCATTGTCAAACAGGAAGGAGAACAAGGGATTCTCCATTTCCCGGCTCATGATCAGAGCCTCGAACATGGGCCCCTCGCGTATGACGAACTCGATCATCCGATGGATTATATTCAGCACCGATCTGGCGGGCATAAAAATAAGAGAAAGGCTTTCTTGGGATTTCAACTCCACTTACTTTTCGGTGGGTATGAAGACCTTGACCACCGACTTGCTGAGGATCTAAAATCATATAAAATTAGTGGAATTGTTTGGGGAACCAACGGCCGTGGCACTCACCCGGTTCATGTTTTCCTTCTCCTCGTCGGTCTCGTATTCCTTGTAGTTTTTCTTGGTGAAGGTGGCCAGCTCGCTGGGCGGCGGCTGGGCATTGAAGGGCAGCCCCGAGGACGGCGGCGGCATGGTCATCTCGAGCAGTGCTGGGGGCACGAAAATCGGTGTATTCATAATGGGAACCGTCTTGCCCCAGCCCAGGCGCATGTCGTAGTCCATGACGAAGCGTCCGTTGAGCATACGCAGGGCCCGCTCGGCATCCTTGCGGCTCATGTAGGCCACGAAGCCGCAGTTGCGGCCGCGTTTCTTCTCCTCCTCCGAGCGCGGCCACATGATCTTTATGCTGGCCAAAGGGCCGTACCGGCCGAAGATTTCCATGAGCTGCTGCTCTGACATCTTGGGGTTGAGGTTGCCCAGGTACAGATTCGTGGTGTTCGGGTCTCCGGTGTCAAAGGAGCCCGAGTCTCGGGCGCTTTGGGACTGCGAACTGCTGCTGGGCTGCTGGGAGGAGGGCTGGCTGTGGGTATGGGAATGGCTGTGGCTGTGCGGTACGGCCATGTGCTTGTATTTGTGGCGCTCTTCCCGCTCCTCCTGGATCCTAAAATCAGTCGATTAATAAACCAATTTTTATATGAATTCTTTCAACTTACTGCCGCAATTCCTCTTTGAACAGCTCCAAGTTGCTTTTCTTTTTCTCTTGGTTCTTTTTCTTCACCGGGCCCGGATCCTTCTTCAGGTCTGTGGCCAGCAGCTTGGCGTAGTCGGTGGTCGGCTTCTCGGCGATTTTGGAGCTCGGCTTGTAGAGCTTCCCCTTTTCGCTTTTGTCCTCCCTTCTGGAGCCCGCATCGTAGGTTCCGGCCTTGATCCACACCTTGGACATGGGCGTTGGGGCTTCCTGGAAGGTCTCCACGAACTCCTTAAATGCCTGCAAGTTCGAGTAAAGCATTTTAATTTATGATTTGCCGGTGGGGAAAACTTTGGGGCTTACGTGCGCCGCTGCTGCCTCATCCTCCTTCTTTTTCTGCTCTTCGATTTCTTTCTTGGACAGCTGCCGCTTGGCAAATGTGCCCACGGTGAAGGCCTCAAGCTTTTTGTCGCTTATGCGCTGTTTAAAATTGAAATTGCAATAAAATAAAAAACTAATTACAATTTTCTTACTTTCATCTTGGAATTTGTTCTCGTCGTCGGCTAGAGACTGCCGGGAACTTATTGGCTTGCCGCTCTCGTCTTCCAAAACGGGCTTGAGTAGAAGCTCCGGGGTGTTGTTGTAGGATATAATTATTTTTATGGGTTGGAATCCCACTTGGATTTAATAAATTTTATTTTATGTATTTATTTGCGGCACTTGGGCAGGTTTTATATGCTGGGGGACCAGGGCTGGAAGCTCTGCTGTTAACTACAATAACAGGGATGATTTCAGGGCTGCTAGATAAATCAGGGATGGTTTGACTAAAAATCGAATTTAAATTCAAATTTGTATCGGATGTGCCCGGGCAACGATTATTCCTTTGGCGGGAATTTGAATTAGCGCGATAAGCTTAATTGTTGGTAAACTTTTCGCTGCTATAATTTGCGAGGGAATTGCGCTGAAGAGGAATCGCAGAATTGGTTGAACCTTAGCGGCAACTGCTTTTCACGTGGCAATGAACTTGAATAGGCCTGGAATAGTTGACGCTTGTTTTCCCAAGACTAAGGGCCGTGCATCTGATCCAATAGCTATCAATATTTGTTATTTGCTCGAAATGCATCACGTTTTTTATAATGTTTACTCTTGCAAACAAAAATTCTCTATAAAAGCTGGGACATCTGGGTGAGAGGCAGATAAGTTATCACCATGAAAGCCATAATAGTCATTTTTGCACTAGCAGTTGCCGCCTGTATGGCCGACTCGGATGGCAATGAAACCGCCGCAAGAACCGTCAATATAAAGGACATAGAAGGCCGCATTACCAACGGCTATCCGGCCTACGAAGGCAAGGCCCCCTACACCGTGGGCCTGGGCTTCAGCGGCAACAACGGCGGCTGGTGGTGCGGTGGCTCCATCATTGCCCACACCTGGGTGCTCACGGCCGCCCACTGCACCAACGGCGCCTCCACGGTGACCATCCACTACGGAGCCACCTGGAGGACCCAGGCGGCCTACACCCACCGCGTTGGCAATGCCAACTTCCGCCAGCATCCCCACTGGCCCAACAGGAACGGCAACGACATTGCCCTGATCCGCACCCCCCATGTGGACTACTGGAAGCGAGTCAACCGAGTGGAGTTGCCCAGTTTCCGGGATATCAACAACAAGTACGTCAACTGGTGGGCCGTGGCCTGCGGCTGGGGTCGCACTCACCAGGGAAACGGCCTGCCCGACTGGCTGCAGTGCGTCGACCTGCAGATCATGGGTAATCCCGAGTGCTCCCGGACTTATGGGCCGCAGCCTGATGGCATCCTTTGCGTTCGCACGCCCAACGGCAAGTCCACCTGCTCTGGCGACTCGGGCGGGCCTTTGGTCCTTCACGATCACAATAAATTGGTGGGTGTTACTTCCTTTGTGTCCGCCGCTGGATGCCAGTCAGGACATCCGGCAGGCTTCACCCGAGTCACTGCCCATCTGGACTGGATCCGTGGCCATTCCGGGGTTGCCTATTAATCTAAAATCGAAGGGTATTAACTGAATAAACAATAAACTAAGCGTCCTGTGGATCTAAGGATAGAAAAGTCGTATTTATGATCACTCTAAGAGAATTTGGAGCGGGTTTTCGGAATTTACAAAGCTTGTTTCTGCGCAGAAACGGATCTAAAATAAAGGGTAAGGGGTAAAAATTGATACAGGGTATAAAGTTCTTTGGGAAGGCATTTTTCCTTGGCTGCTCATAAATTGTTGTTAATCTTGGGGAGACGACAATTAGTGGGCCTTACAATAAGTTAGACAGAAATTAAATTGTAATGCAGAGGACCGAAATAGATCAACATAATCAAGAGCTGTGCTAAAAGGCAGCCAGCTGTCCCGTCAATCAAAGCCACATAAATGCGTCCAAAACAATACTTCGAAATTGTTGGGCACTTAATTGAATGCGAATTTATATCTCTGTTTTGAAAATACCACCGGCATCGTCAATTTGCTGAACTATTTATGGAAACCTTTTTTTAAGTTACCCCTCCTCAAGTTTGAAAAGAATGACCGACCTATTCTGCGTTAAGAATTAGGAGAAAGAATTGTGGAAAGAGTTATTTTAGATCCTTCAACATTAAGGGTCAATATTGGAAGATTCTGGGATGTAATAGATTTAGAAATCTTTCCTTTCCTTCATGCTCAACTGTCTGTCTTGAAGGGAACCTATAATCTCATTTCGATATTTATTAAATTGATGTTCAAAGTAGAAATATGCCTGGCCAGACCGGTGTGCGTGTTCGAGGGTTAAATTGCAACATAACACAAGTTTTATTTAAGCAGCAACAGATATTATATCCTAACAGCACCAGCTTTAGTCAGAATCCAGAAGAAGCTTAGCCTTTTTTTGGCTGGTTATATATTCTTATATTCTGTTTCCTTATAATCTAAATAAAAGACGAAGACGAAAATTACTCCGACCCCAAACACAAACTTAGTTTTAAGCATTCTCGAGATTTTTGACTGGACCGCCGTTTACTTTCCCACTTACAAAGACCCAAGGCAGAACAAATTGATACCCTTTCCAAGTTAAAATCCATATGAAATGAATGACATACCGAATTATTAAGACCTTCCAAGACTTCCACTTGCTTGGCAGATCTTAAAGAAGTTGGTTAGTTCCTTAAAACTTCATAAATGACTTAACCTATCACACAAGTGGGTTTGCTGGGAACAAACTCTGTTCTCTGTTTTCTGTTCTCTGCTCTTTTGCTTAAGAACCAGATAATTCGGCAAATTCAATCCCACCTGGTCATAAAATTTGGTTCTATTTAAACGACAAACAGCAATCCTATCGTTCGTAGTTATATTTTAGATTGCCAGCTGTTTTAGGCTTCTCTTTGAGGAGTGACAACGGCCACTTTAAAGACGATTATACTTCCTTTCGAGGTTCTAAGTCTTAGAATCTAAGACCAACCGAATTTTCTCCTCCAAAAAAGGAAGCTTGAGTCTCAAGATTATCTACTCATTCAGATAGTTTTGGGGAGTGAAATCTAATTTAGCTACGAAAGAGAAGATCGTTCTCAAGAATCAGTAAGCTTTTGGAAGAAACTAAGAATAGAAGAAATATAATACTTGGTATATTGTCTTGAAAGATTTCTTCTCTATCTTAAACTCTTTGTCTATTTTGAATTATCAATAGGAAAAAGCTTCAACTAGAATTAGTTAATCCAGAAGGTAGTTGTTTTGGCCAAGACAGAAAGCCCTTTATGGTCTAATTCCCGCCTGGCACCATTAACTCGGGGTTATACCGCCAGGCGGTGCCTAGCCAGCGGTTCCGCTGAGGCATTCAGATTGTTGCTCCTCGATTGCCAGCTGTTTTCGGCTGCTTGGCACTCCAAGCACCAATTCTGTGGATGGTTTGGCCTGGAACGGCAATAACAGATTCCAACCAAGCGATTCTCGGTCACGTTGACCAAATAATAGAAATCTTAAGGAATCAGTCAATTAATCTCCAATCTGTAATAAACCTATTTTAAATAGCTTAATACTCTATAACTGGAGAATCTAGGGTATAAGATTGGATGGATTTATATTCTTTAGATCCGAATCGGAAATGCTTTCTTCCAATTCTCTGATTTGTTGGGAATCCCTATGAATCAAAATATCTTTAAAGACGATAGGAATTTCTTTTATTTAGTGCATTCTGTGGGGATTTCTTCCTTTGCTCATTAATTATGAGAAATTAGACAGAAAATAATAATAAATTTGAAGCAACGGAACTGAGGCAGGCAGGTAGCGTC
>JBAMCP010000932.1:0-31929 GCA_037075105.1 Lissocephala sabroskyi
GAAAAACGTGAACAATGGGTGCGTCGCCTAGAGGAAACCATTCGGCGTCATGCAAACAGATCTCGATTATGGGACAGTCAAAGCGCCTTTTACATAGCGGGTGGATACACAAAAGAGACAAACAGTAAACGATCGAATCATCTTGAACTCCTAGCTAGGCGAATCTCGGAAGCTGATGCATATCTGCAATTGATGATCGAGCAAACAAATGTAAAATGAATAAGTCGTTACACTGCTTTTATAACATGCCTAAAATTTATATTTACTAGGCACTCGACAAGCGTGTAGCTGAACTAAACAATATCAAAGAACAAGCCAAATGCAAAGCTCTTCAAGACAATGCTAGTGTAAGTTTCAAATATCTTAACAATAATTTTTTGAGGGTGTGCACAACAATGGATCAGTTTTTCTTTATACATTGTTCTGTAACAATCATCTCCAGATGCATTTCGTCCCTAAAGCCATTTGAAATTCTTAAAACGTCAATAAAAGGCAGGCACCAATAGTTACCATCAGTTGCCCAAAGCTTTGAAGTGACTGCTCTCCGGACGTTAACAACTGAACTAACTGTCAAAGCTGCATCACGTCCGGTCAAACAAAGTCTTGCTTTAAGTGTTACCGACTTTTCGGGCGTTGCTACCCATATCACGTATACTAAATCCTGTTCATTAGCTCGATCTAATGTTTTTTGTGGCAATTTTGTTGTCCTTACCGGAGCTATAGTTCCGGTTTTACACATTAAAACCGCCATTGGAATAGAACCTTTCAGAGGTGAGATACCAGTTTGAACTTCTCTGCGATTGTTTGCTAAATAGCTTACAACTCCTAAAATACGATTTTGTCGAAAATAGCAGTACTTGGGATCAAAAGACAGCACGACGCGTTCGTTTCCTTGAATGATATGATTTGGAATATCTTCAACTCCATCACTATGGTCTGTCAAGTAGTGCAGCAACAGCAGTTGGCAATTTAACCGTCGCCTACAATGGCTAAACGTACAAGTTGCGTAATCACAGTTTACAAACAAAGCTTGTTTGTTTCCGCGTGTATTTCGGTTTAAGTGTTTCAAACCATTTAGGTCTTCCATTTTGTTATCTAGTCGTAATCTAGAAGGCTTGAGAAATAGTTTATCCGCATTTTTGTAAATATATTTCTTGTTTAAGATTAAGTATTATTTTTAAAGATTCGGTAAATATTGTACGTTTCAATGTGGAAGGTCTAAATGTTTGAGTTTTATATCAAAACAGCAAAAACATTTTTATCCGAATACAGGAGTTGAAGCTTTAATGACCAGGAAACCGTACTAAAGAGCATTTCTTCGAATTGAGTACTTTGTAGAAAATTAAAGTAAACTATTAGTAAACTACCGAAAGTTAATAATTTTCTCATTGGATTTTTTGTTTCAGGCAATGTTAGATCACATCAAACACTCTATAGTAAGTCTTCAAATCGCAAAAAATATGGCACATCCTATAAACGGCGTCTATACCGGTCCTACTATAACCACATCCAGTGTAGACGTTAAGCCCAGCATCATTACAATTCCGCCTGTACCTGTGATTGGAGAAGATATATCATTAAAAAATCAACCATTTGGGGAAGAGGATGATGATGATTCAACAACCGGAAACGGTGAATATATTTAATTTAACTTAATTTATGCTTACTATTTTTTATTGTAGTTACGACTGCTCCACTAGGTCTCGTTGTGCCCGACACATCTTACTCCAGTAGTGAAGGAGAAGAAGATTTCTATGATGCTTACGATGACCCATTTTCAAGCTCTGCAGACTCCCCAATCGACAAGTAAGTCCTTAAAATATGTATTTTTGCCAAATTCATCGTATCCGCTAGAATCAAATCGTCCCGAAGGCATCTTGGTAACAGCTGAGAAGGTGCCATGTCATATGTTTTGAATAGTCCGCTGCTGAAAACCTTTTAAAGCAAAAACTGCGATTGCGCATGCGCTTAAAAGAATATAATGCATGTCTACTGCACTCAAAAATAGTCATAGTATTAAATTGCAGAAGGCACAGGATATATTGAAATGTTACTAAGCTGTTTAGTTTTACCAAGATTTAATAGCTTATGCAGAAACCAGAATTACGCATTATTTTGTTGTAATTATCATACAGCAGTGTCGGTTGCTCGTGTCCTGAAAACTATAGTTTCGTTGCAGTTAAAAATAGTTTAATTATTTATTATTATTCT
Source organism: Lissocephala sabroskyi (assembly GCA_037075105.1). Taxonomy (NCBI): domain Eukaryota; kingdom Metazoa; phylum Arthropoda; class Insecta; order Diptera; family Drosophilidae; genus Lissocephala; species Lissocephala sabroskyi. Next base: position 2,212 of record JBAMCP010000932.1, read on the forward strand.
ATGTTTCGGTTGATACGCGTTCATTTTATAAGCTATGTTTAAGAAATGGGTCCGACGAGTCAGCTTAAGGTAAGCCACATCACATGGCCCTACGCCTTTTACTTAGCGGCAGTCAAGCTGACGTCACACTGGTGCTGTTTTAATTTAATTTTAATGTTTTAGAATAAACATATATAATATATATAGTCTATATACGGTTTGACAAGTCTATTTTCCATTTTAAATCAATTCAAAAGTGCAACCCGTGGATTAACAGAATCATCGTCTGGACAGGACGATTTAGGCATAGACGCGTGCGGCGCTCCTCCAAAAACTGAAGATTGTAATACGTCGAAGGCACTCTCTAAAGAGCCAGGGTCATATCTAAAGACTGTACCTGAATTAAGTAAAACTCAGCCACCTAGCAACGAAATTAATTATGATGCACTATACGAAGAAGAGGAAGAAGAGGATCTAAGCATGGAAGCTCATGGTTCAATGATTACTCATCTACTGTCTCAAGTAAAAATTGGCATGGATTTAACAAAAGTGGTATTGCCCACATTTATTCTAGAACGCCGATCGCTTTTGGAAATGTATGCCGATTATTTTGCTCATCCCGATTTATTTCTAAAGTGAGTTGATATTTATTAAACAAAAAAGAAAAACAATATTAAATTGACTTTTTAGAATTTCTGAGCTGAACAGCGCCCAAGAACGAATTGTGCAAGTAGTTAAGTGGTATTTAAGTGCATATCATGCAGGTCGAAAGAGCGCAGTAGCAAAAAAACCTTATAATCCCATTCTGGGAGAGGTTTTTCAATGCTTTTGGAATGTACCAGGTAAATCTGAGGAAAGTGAGTAAGAAATATTGTATTTAAAGCTAAACCTTTCACCTAGGCGAAGACCAAGACACCACAAAAGTGACGGATGGTCCTATTCCTTGGTGTAATCAAAACCAGCTTACATTTTTAGCAGAGCAAGTTTCTCATCATCCACCGAGTAAGTACGAAAACCTCCATTAAATATGTCGATCCTATTAATTTATTTTTTGATTTCATTAGTTTCGGCCTTTTATGCTGAACATTATAATAGGAAAATATCATTTTCCGCTCACGTGTGGACTAAGTCGAAATTTTTAGGTCTTTCAATTGGCGTCCACAATATTGGAGAAGGGATAGTCACATTGGTTGAACGGAATGAGGAATATTTTTTAACATTCCCTAATGGTTACGGGAGGTAATAATTTGATTTAAATATTTTTAATTGGAAAAACAACAGCGATTTTTTTAAGATCAATACTAACTGTTCCATGGATTGAGCTTGGCGGCTCCGTAGAAATAAAATGCCCTCAAACTGGGTTCTACGCGAATATAGAATTCTTAACGAAACCATTTTATGGGGGCAAAAGGAACAAAGTTACAGCAGAAATCTATTCGCCAAATGAAAAAAAGCCATTTGTTTCCATCGCTGGCGAGTGGAGTGGCCTTATGGAAGCGAAATGGCATGATAAAAATGTAAGTTTCGAGCAGGCAACGGCCTATTTAGTTTTTAATATTTTAATTTATATTTTCTCTCCCTCTTAATAATTTAGAAAATGGAAGTTTTTGTCGACGTTAATAGCATACCCATATTTAAAAAGCAAGTGCGACCGATTTCCGAACAGAAAGAATTTGAATCACGTCGAGTTTGGAAGGAGGTTACAGCAGGATTAAAGTAAATAATACCATAAACAAAAATATAGCATAGTTTGGTTGAACTGACATATGTTTATTACTTAATAGGTTTAACGATATTGAACGTGCCACAAATGCCAAATGTATTGTTGAACAATATCAACGTGATCAAGCAAAAGTTCGAAAGGACTACGATTTACCATGGGAACATAAGGTATTAAAAATAAAAAAAGGTTTTTTTTTAATAAGTTTTAATCAACTTCTGATCGTTTTTTGCAGTATTTTAAGCCAGTTGGGGAAAATTGGATATACACAAAACCAATAACTCAACGAATATACTTACAAGAAAAAAATGCAAAAAGTTAATGGGCCTCTTATATTTTTTTTTTAACAAAAGACATTAAATGGACGTTACCAGTTTGCTTTGGTTAAATCCTAGTACTCGGAGGTAACCTTAGACACTTTAAAATTAAAGCTTTAATGTAAAAACTTAAATATTTATTCAACGAATGTTGCTGCTTTGCACAATACCATTTTTTTAGACCTTCACTTGCATAAAAAATTGTACAGTCAGCCCCTATGTATTAAATATTGCCTGCTTGGAAATAAAGAATTATTATAATATACAAAACTACAAAAAAAGTTATTTTTATTGGGAGATAAAGGTGTACTGCAGAAATAAACCTCGAAAACCCAGGGGAATGTAATGGCTGGGCGGCGAGTGCTGCTGTAGTTTGCGTTTTTTTTTAAATTCGCGCCAATCTATCGAAATATGCAGCAACCCTAAAATTTGACAGTTGGCAAGGTTACCATGTTTCGCTGGACAAAAATTCACGCCACGTCAATCCAATTTAATTTAGTTGCTTAAAAAAATACGGCTTGAGTAGTTAAATAATAATAAGTCGTTAAAATCTACGTTGTATGGCTTGTGTTTCTCACTTCGAAGGGCTTTAGGCTGTCCTCAAGCAATCGCAAATTGACGCACGCCTTTTTCCCGTACCCGCGCGCCTACAGCAATTGTGTTAGTGCGTGAATTAACATTTATACTGTGGTCAAGGTACATACAATAAATCCGTCCAAAAGATCAGTATTTCTGGTTGTTATAAATCAGAATTTTTTTCCTTACTCACTCCATTCAACAAATTTTTATATACACACGAACACATATAAAATACAGCCATGAAGTCTTGCCGACGACGAGCCTTAAAAACTGATTAATTTTTACACACATATACATATGTATGTACAATGTAGCTTGAGTAGTTTTGTCTCGTTCATGCAAACGGTTGGTGTCTTTAGTAATTGTCGTAATGACGAATCATTGCATTTGAGGCGCAACCGATGTGTTCAATGTTTTTGTGTTTTGTGCTCCAATATCAACAACTCCCCTGTGCTTGGTATTTTGCCTTTTTTATCTTAGCAGTACCCCAAAATACCTTTCTACGAATGTGCATATGTAAATACCAATTGAATATTATTTATGTCATAGATTAACACTTTTCGGCCCTTGGGCTACATATCAGTCGGTTTTATAAATTCAACCATCCATTCATTATTTAACCTCTTGCTTTCCAGGTCAGCAACGGAATACCTGCTCCATAAATTATGTCTGCGTATAATTCAAGCAACCCCCCCGCCGATCTCAATGTCAACCGAGCCAATACATTGAATGGGATGCATCTTCCTCCGCAACCACATGAACAAAGGCAGCATATACAACAGCGGCAGGCGCCGATGCAAATACCATCGCAACTAAATAGCAACATTGCTATTAAGAGTGCGTCTCAGCAGCCTATAAACAATGGACCGGTCGTGCAAAGGCCCGCATCCGAAATGCAAAGTCCATCGGGCGTCCTACAGTCTCGTGTTGTGAATTCAAGCATAGCTAAGGGCCCTGGTGTGGAAGTTAATCAAAATATTGTAGTAAATGGAAGCAACACTGTGCAGAGTATGAACTCTTTACAGTACAATATGAAGCAGTCAGTTCCTGAACGGCACCTTGATCAAATGAACCAACTTCCGAATGTTATGTCAAGGAATGTATTGCCAGCGCCGCCCCCACAAACATTGCCATCATTTTCTGCACCTGGTCCTGCAAGTAGCATTGGAAATTTGGCTAACAATATGCAAACGTTAAATTTGGATCGTTCTAATGGTTCTCCATTGAAACAATTACCGGTACCATTGGCCACAAAACAACCAGTATATTCCCAAGCGCCTGTGGGTAATATCCAATCCTATTCAATGCATAAGAACAATCAAGGTGTGGCTTTTGGAAATCCTAGCAATTACAATTTTAAAAATATAAACGGGGCAGAGGGACTGTCATGCTCGGATTCTGGTGAGGCCCTTAACCATGATTCTACGCCTAATCCATTTGCGGCTACGGCACCGGCCAGCAAGAATTCCGCTGCTGTGTTTGGAGGCCCAACAGGCCCAAAACTAGAAAGTAAACCTCCACCTCCTCTAGATAACAGGGTTCAATATGGAGCTCCGCCTACGCAAGTGTTAGCTGCCAAACCAGACAAGGATGCAAATCAAAGGCATCCCATGCCCAACTGGAATCCACCAACTACTCAAATTCATCAGCAGCCTGGGCAATTTGTACCCCCACGACCTGCATTTGGGCCGGGATCAATGCCACCGTCAGTTGCTGCCCCGAAAACAACACCATATGCAATGCCGCCTCTGCAGCAGGGCCCAGCATCCCAGCAGCAATATCCTCCATACAATCAGGCCTATGCTCAGTCCCAACAGCAGCCGCCCGTGGGAGTATTTGGTGTCCAGTCTAATAACACGCCCATGCAATATCAAGGGCAGAGTCAAGTTGGATCGCCACTCAGTGTCACACAGCAAGGTTTTAGCCGACTTTGGGGCCAAGACACGATTGACCTAATGCAAAATAGGCATATATTGTCGCCTGCAACATTGCCACCGCCAAAAGTGGTTTTGCACAATCAGTTCCATGAATCCATTAACTGCAGTCCAAGTATTATTCGGTGCACCCTAGCGAAAATTCCGGAGAGTAATTCCTTGCTTCAAAAGTCCCGTCTGCCACTAGGAATAGTTATTCATCCCTTTCGAGACGTGAATGTAAGTTTAAGATCAAACTGAATAACACCATCTATCTAGTTATTAACTACTAAATCTTTCACAGAGTTTGCCAGTAATTCAATGTATAAATATTGTACGCTGTAGGCTCTGCCGAACGTATATAAATCCTTTCGTCTATTTTGTGGATAGTAAAGGCTGGAAGTGCAATCTATGTTATCGTGTAAATGAACGTAAGTTTGTTAGTTTTTGTGTAACAAATCATAGATATTTCTTATATCAATTTTCTTGTTTTTTTAGTGCCGGAAGACTTTCAGTTTGATCCGGCAACAAAAACTTACGGGGATGTCACTCGCCGACCTGAAGTTCGCTCTAGCACGATTGAATTTATTGCTCCTTCAGAATACATGGTAAGAATTTGATTGTTCGTTATAAAAAAATGAACCTAATGAATTTTTGTTTGCATTAGCTACGCCCACCCCAACCGGCCATATATTTGTTCCTTTTCGACGTTTCAATTATTGCCCAGCAAAGTGGCTACCTGGAAACAGCCTGCTCAGTTCTTAATCGGCATCTGGACGAGATGCCGGGGGATGCTCGAGCCCAAGTGGGTTTTATATGCTACGATAGTTTTGTTCACTTCTACAGCATGGCAGAGGGCTTAAACCAACCTCATGAGATGACACTCTTGGATATTGAAGATCCGTTTTTGCCCCGTCCAGATAGCCTACTCGTAAATCTTAAAGAATGTAAAGAGCTGGTAAAAGATTTGCTTAAGCAGTTGCCAAAAAGATTTGAACACACACACGATCCCGGCTCGGCCTTGGGCGCAGCACTGCAAGTAGCTTTCAAATTGATGGTAAGCTTAAACAGTTGGCCTTAAAATATAAACAACTAATATTTATTTGTGTTTTAAGCAAGCTTCTGGTGGACGTGTAACTGTCTTTCAAACGTGCCTACCCAATAAAGGACCTGGTGCTCTAGAACCACGGGAGGATCCCAACAATCGATCTGCCAAGGACATTGTACATTTAAATCCCGCCACGGATTTTTACAAACGGTTTGCTCTGGAGTGTTCGGGATATCAAATTGCTGTCGATTTGTTTTTAATGAACCAGCAATACAGTGATTTATCCACAATTTGTAAGTGTTATTTACATTTAAAGTTTTTCATTACCTGCTTCTGCAATTCATATATATTTTTTATTTTCAGCGGGCATCAGCAAGCACAGTGGTGGCTGTGTTCATCACTTCCCCTTATACCAAAAAACAAAACAGCATCAAGTGGACTCATTCAAGCAATGCTTTAAGCGGTACCTCACGCGCAAAATAGGATTTGAAGCAGTAATGCGAATTCGCTGTACGCGTGGTCTACAAGTGCATACATTCCACGGCAATTTCTTTGTGCGCTCTACCGATTTGTTGTCCCTGCCTAATGTGAATCCAGATGCGGGATACGGCATGCAGATTTCGTATGAAGAAAGTTTGACAGATGCAAAGACAGTTTGTTTCCAAGCAGCCTTATTATATACAAACAGTGAGGGTGAGCGTCGAATAAGAGTGCATACGATTTGCTTACCAGTTACATCATCGCTTCCCGAAGTTATGCATTCCGCCGACTCGGAAGCCATAATTGGTTTGTTGTCAAAAATGGCAGTTGACCGTTCGATATCCTCGAACCTCTCAGACGCCCGAGATGCCTTCATTAATGTAACTATAGATATTTTCAATGCATTTAAAATTGCACAAAATCTACCATCTGGGCAATCAGGTCAACTAATTGCCCCCCGAAGTCTAGCGCTATTACCTTTATATATTCTAGCATTATTGAAGCATGTAAGTGTATTTTATAAATCCTATTTTTTAGCTTATTAACTCAAGTCCAAATCAATAGCCTGCCTTCCGTATTGGCACAAGCACCAGGTTGGACGATCGGGTTCACGCCATGGATTGTATGAAGACGTTGCCTCTTGATCAGCTGATGAAGTTCATTTACCCTGAGTTGTACAAAATTGATGCGCTCATTTACCACGCTCGCACATCTAACTTAGACCCAACTCAGAATGACGATGAAGACAGCTTTCTTCCCGATTTACAGCGTTTGCAGTTGTCGGCCGAACAGTATGTTTTCAATATCTAAATGCCCATGCTAAAGAATTTTACCAATCTAACAAATTATGTATACATTTCAGTCTTGATTCCCGATCGATTTTCTTAATGGACTGTGGAACGCTTATCATGTTGTATGTAGGGATAAATGTGCCTGGCGATGTTTTGGAAAGTGTGCTAGGTATATGCCTTCAAGCATTTAGGAATGAAATTATGGTGTGCTAAAGATAATTCCATTTTAGGGATTTCCACGACTTCAGAACTGGCCGACTATGTATTTGGCTTGCCGAATGTTGTGAGTTCGGAAAACGATATACTGAAAAATTTTATTTTGCGTTTAAACTATGATAAGCCGTATGCTCCTCTTGTGCAGATTATAAGGTGAGTCTAAATAAAACTAAAAATATTAAGTGATAATACAAATTCTCTCGATTTCCAGAGATACAAGCACTGCTAAGACTCAGTTTATTGAGAGATTAACCGACGACCGCAGTGAATCTAGTTTATCATACTACGAATTTTTGCAACATATTCGAGCTCAGGTCAAATAGTATAAACACAATAAATTATGCTTTACGTATAAAATAGCAAAATCAAAGTGGCTATTTATGCATAGAAGGGCAGTGCCTGTTAAATTCTGCCCGAATAACTGGATTAAAAAGTTTCAATACACATTATTTTAAGAGCCGCCAAAGTCGTTTTGAATTCGATAAAAGTTGCTCTAATTATTGATTATTTATTTATTTGTTGATTTGTTGCAGTAAATCTTATGATATACCAATTTCAATAAAGCGCAAGCTACAATATTCTCCATCAAATCTCGTGTGAAACTCAAACTTGGAGTCTTAGTAAATGGGTGGTTGGCAACGGCGCTTTGCTTACCATAAGGGCTCTTTTTTTCTTATACCCTGTACCTGTAGGTACAAGGAAACGTCGTAGACCCCTCAAAGTTACCTTGAATAGGATAAGAATGAAAAAGAAAACTGATCTGGAAATAACTTTCTGACTATCCGTATGAACTAAAGGACCTCAGAGACTATAAGAGCTATAGCAACGAAATTTGGGATGTAGACTCTTATATCTGCTGGAAGATCAAGTTAATGCTTTTTTTTTCGATGTCACGCCCCATTCCGCCCTAATCCGTTAAAAATATATATGGCTTTGTCATAAAAAGGAGAAACAAAAGTCAGTGCTGCCATATATACTAGCGAGCCGGCTTGTATATATGGCAGGTTAATGGCAGTGGATAAGTAATTTTAGAGGAAATCTAATTGTAAATCTAATTTATTGGTGGGAGGAACAGGGAATAGCACGCAATAGCACGTGTTTCCAGCGTATGTATGCCATATACCGGAATACGTAAAAATCAGTGCTGCCAACTTACACAAAACTACAACAGAGCTACTAAAGAGCTGCCAACTAAATATAAAATGGAGTGGCAACTCTAAATTTTTCAAAATACCCGCGAAAAAAAGAAATTCATTTCAATGTACGAAGGTACAAGGTATATCACAGTCAGGAAAGCTCGACTGTTACTTTCTTACTTGTTTTTTCATAGTTTCATCAATCCCTAAATTGGTATATTTTTATTTCAATAAGTAGGCTTAAACTGCAGTCTTTTTATGCTTTCAATTTTGATTTTTCTTAACTTGGCTAAAATTCGAAATACTTCACAATAAATGAAAATAGAATTTCCTAATCCTACTTCAATTTCACACTTAAAATATCCTAAATTTAATAATGGTATTTAAAATGACTTGATATTTTTACAAGCTAACCTCTACTATCACCCATACATGGGATAAAAAATAAATTTTGCCTAACTCACTATATACAAAATTATTTCTTATTATTTTGTAAGCGACAAAAATCACTTTGGCTTGCAATAACGGGAGGTGTGATAAATTTAAGAAATATATGTTTATGGCTATGCTGTCCTTTTTGATCTTCTAGCGAATGCAACACAGAACAAACCAATCCGCCTTAAACTAACTCCTAATGACAGGCGCTCTCATTACGGTTATCAGGAACATGCAAGTAGACATATAATATATGCATTTGAAGATGATGCTCAGTCAATATAAGGTTTTCCAAAGCAAAATGGCACCCTTGCATTTGCACAGTTCTCTCTCCCTCTTTCTTTTCGCCATTACGCAATTGCCTCACGTGGCTGTCTTTGGTTCTGAATATGTTGGGCATAGGCTGGCGTATCTAAAAAAAATAACAATTACTCACATTTTAGTAAAGCACAACTTTAAATAAATTCAATATAATGCTATGTAAAACACGAAAAATTTAATAGGGGCATAGTTAGCGAGTTTCCAAAAACGAACAGCACAATTAGTAGTAAGAGAAATAACAAGTTGTTATTGTCCACGATTGGCAAACATTAACGAAATAACAATTTTGAAAAAATTTAAACCCACCTATTAGGAGCGTTTGTAAAATTACAGCTAAATTATAAAGAACGATCACGTAATGCTATATCGGTGCACAAAACTAGACATTCTGAATCAAAAGACTCAATGTCCTTATTATTTTGCGAAGGAGCTGATGCTATTTTTAAACAGAGCAACCGGTCGTAAAGAATTTAATGTCTTGGTATATTTAGATATAATTGTTTAATATTTTTTCGTATAAATAATTACCTTGCGAGGAGCGCGCTGCGTTATTTTTGTCCATTATTATGTAACAGGCAGTGAACAAGAAAAATACACCGCCCAGCACTTCAACAAAAGTGGTTGAGAATAGGGAGTATTGCAGAGCTTCAAATTGTACCAACGGTGTATCCTAAAGTGCAAAAATTAGAACATGTGTATAAAAATTGAGTACACAAAATTTAACTTACCTGAACCATATCGGATTTCGCAATTGAGAAAATAGATTCTGTACTGTTGCTTCCAAGCCCTTCCAAGGTTAAAGAGCGTGACTGTAAGTCTGGTGAATAGGCAAACGCACTGGAATTAGAGCCACGCAGGTGTCCTTTTATCGCCTCTGACAACTAGAAAACAATTGACTACATAAATACTTGAGTAAAGTTTTTGGCGTGTTACTCTTACTATTCCCACAAAATAGGGACTTCCAGCGTCTCCAAGGGCATGGGATATTAGTATCTGGAATGCTTCGGCTGTGGAACGGCGCGTTGGTACTACAATATACTATAAAAAAGATCGGAAAAAGTTAGTTTTAAGAAATTAAGGCATAAGCAAATTAGACAAACTCCCAACAACAGCAAGCATCATCCTTATTGATAAAAACATAAATTGTAATCACATGTGCATGTTGTACGTATTTATAAATTACATTAACGTTTAAAAAGTATTATTTTAAGCGATTATATAACAAAAAAAAAGTCAGTGGTGGTTTAATATTTGTTTGTCAAATATTTGTTTGTGAATGTGCTTTACATATTAAAAAAAAAAAAGAAAAAAGATTCTTATTTTCTAGAATTCAAATTGAAAGACTCTATGCTGAAAGAAGAAATGAAAACAGCATACGTATAAAACTTTAAAGCGCCTTAAAATTTGAAAGCATATTGTTTATGAACAGGAAATAATCGAAAAGTATCCAACACCAAATTAAATTGATTAAAGAAAAGCGTTAAATTATAGGTAGAACGTTAGCTGGAAAATGTTGTGCCATTTTGTCAAAGACTTTGTGTGCAATTTTTTAATACAGGAAGAGTTATTCTACACAAATTTAAATATTGTTTACAACAGTGAAAAGTTTTGTGTGTTCGTTTAAAAGTTTCGTGGAGAACAAAAAATAAATTCTTACCAGTAAAATGTCAGCAACTATTGCCCAATTCAAATTTAAAGCTAATTGGCCCAGAAAGATTAAAACATAGGTAGGAATTGAATGTTCTGACACAATCAAGCAGGCCCCTGTCAGTAGTGGCGCACTTAATAACAAGCCGAAAGCGCAAATGACCGGATCAGCGCTTGGATAACGTTTCTTAAAAACATGCGATAAAAAGGAACCAAGGGGCACACCCAAAATTCCTGCCATCATAGTGATAACACCAAATTTAATTGCAATGCTGTAGGTGCAGATAAGTATTTAAAAACTTAATTAGTATCGAGATGCGATGCACATTAAAATAATTTTATATAACCTATTAAAAAAATAAAAATTAAATTTATAAATTTCAGCGGTCGTACAAGTGATTTGAACAAAGTATTTGCTTGCTGTTGTTGTTGTTTTCTTTTCATCGGCATTAGGCTTACCAGCAGAATATCCGCTACAATAGACCAACATAGATTGAGAGATACCTGCGCCGCAAAAACGAACAGGAAACAAAGTGTGCTGCTCGTTTGCGGCAAAACTAAAGCGGTGAAAACTAAAGGTGCCGAAATAAACAGACCGATTGCACATATATATGGATCACAGTTCTCGATACGAGGTCGTAAGCGTTGCGCTATTACCGAGCCCAAGGGTACACCAATCAAACCAGCCAGCATTGCAATAATGCCAAACTTGTACGAAACGCTGGCACGTTACAAATAAATGGTAAAAACAAGGTAAAATTTTAAAGGGCCTTGGTAGAATTGCACAAACTCACTCGTCTTCCTTTAGGTCTTCGTTTCCCGGCTGCATTTGCATTCCCAAGAAAATAAATTTTGGTCCCCACCAAGCCAGCGCTCCAGCAACGAAAGATACGCATGTAAATCCTCCCGTTGACAGCATAAAGGATCGATTTTTAATCAAGATTTTAATGTCTTCTGTGTACGAAGTAGGCTCCAAGTCATGGGAGCCTTCGCTTTCGCCTCGGTTAGGATCTTTAATAAGCATGATAAGCAGGACAGCCAATATACCGAGAATGGGCGTCACGCGAAGGGCCCAACGCCAATTATTTGCCAAAATCGCAGTTTTCGATCCAATTATATATCTGTGATAATAGAAACAAATTTACTTTTAAACTCTTGTTAAAATTGTCTTAATAAAATTAAAATCTTATTAAATTTTAAAACAATTCGACAATTAATTTTGATTCACTAACTAATATATGTGTAGACAAAATAAATTTTAAGTTACTTTTTAAAGTAATAAAACTACTTACCCTAATCCTGAGCCCACAGGAATCGCAAAGTAAAATAAAGCTAACATTTTTGATCGCATCTCGTTCACAAAGAGATCCGATATAATAGTTGGGGCAATAGTGCTGTATGACGCTTCGCCGATTCCAACCAAGGCACGAAAAGTAATGAACCATCCAAAATGGTGCATAAATGATCCAATAAGAGTCGTGGTTGACCACAGGGCAACACCTACTGCCATTATCCATGGACGCGAGTAACGATCTCCAAGATAACCGAAGACGGGAGCACACACCATATAGGATATTACAAATACTGTTTGTAAAAGGCCCGCACTATCATTTCCTATACCAAAGTCAGTTTGTACAGAACCAAGAACACCTAAAAATAATTATAGGAAAACAAATTTAATTAGTGCCCAAGTAAAAAATGTTTCTTTAAGTAAATAAAAGAAAAAGTATAAAATGGCTTTTTGTCACTAAATTTAAAGTTTTAAAAATCGAAAGTTTAAAATGACCGAATTTGTTTAATTGGCACTGTTTTAAGGGCAACTCCTGATTGATTAAATATTCGGAGCTGTTTTTCCCATAATTTAATATTTAACAATCCTTGTGGTGTTTATTAAAAACTAAGGTTTCCCCATCAAAAAAAAAATAACATAAATTCATATGCGCATATGTAAAATAAGTGATATAAAATTTCGAATTAAAATTGAAATAAGTATTATAAACAGTTGATCAGTAATATTAGATAAGCCGGCTAACATTTAAAAACAACAACAAACAAGTTTGGCATGCGCTCGTTTTATAAAAAGACCGCAAAAGCTTCAAAAGTTTCTCCTTAGCAAAAGCCGAACAAAACCGATGCCCATGCGAACGACACCGTAACGTGGCATCAAACGAACGAATGATTCAGCCGCTGCTTTTTTTTATTTAATTATTTTCTGGGTCTTTTTACTCATTCGCTTCATGAGAAATATATCGTACGATGTTTTTAACCAATCAGAGAGTTTGTTTGGGGAGTGACGTAACGAGTGGAGGACGCCTGATAGAAAGCGCAATCTTTTTGTATGCAGTGTGAGTAATACGTATGTATGTATGTATGAATTTTTAATTTGGAATTAAGGCCCTTATCTTCCCTACGATATGTTTATTTCAACGGATCTTTAGGTTGCTTCCTGTTTATTATTTGTCTTATTATTTATTATAATTTTTACACAAAGTCTGTGCCTGTGAATAATAGTAGTAGTACTCCCAATGACGATCACAATATCACGCCACTCAAACCAAAGTCAAACACATAATTTTCTACTTTTGTTCAAAAGATCATCGGGTGATACGGGCAACTTTTCTAATGAGCATTAGTGTAGTTAGTAATTATGCACTTGGATACCATTAAATCACGAGTAGAAAATAGGGATTTAAATAAAAATACAGTCATGTGTCCGTTATGAACTGTTATCTTTTGGAAGCACGGTCACTTCATTATTGATTGATTGGTGCGAAAAGTCTAGTGATGTTGCGAATCACCTTATGATCGAAAACTGGTATCCATGTACTTACCAGCAATCGTAAAACGATCCATATAGTTTATAAGGTTCACAAAGCAGAGAACGCACACCGTGAACAACTGGGTGCGTCCCAGTGCAGATAACCTTGACGCTTGTGGCAGTGCGGCACCAACTCCACCGACCTCTCCGCCACGTAAACGAGCCAGCTCTTCGACAGTCTCATTGTCTGAGCCCACCAATTGTTGTGATGAGTATGTGGTTGGGAGGTCTAATTGTTGGCCAAATGCGGCAACGTTATCTGAACTATTGCTGCCACTGCTGCTACTACTATTGATCATTGCCGGATTATCCATAGCTGCAGTTGGAAGCGGTTGATAAGCTTGATGTTTCTGCGACATTCACGTGCTTTAATTTAAGTCTTACACACACCCGAAACGACAAAAAGTCTGAAAGTGATTTGGTGTCGAAAGTTTTGCTAACCACTACAAACGCAAATGTATACAACAGAACAACGCGGCAAAAAATTTTACTCACATACGAAAGCGCATACATATGTATTAAGATATAAATGAAAATAGCTTGTAGGGCCAAATTGATAAAATTTCGTTCCTATATTTGTATTACTCTTGCGATTTGTACTTCGGCAATACTTGCAAGCAAGCAGCAATTTTTAAATACATTAAATTAATTTGTTATATTTTTTCCTGCATCCGCACACTCGCGCTGCCGCTTATTACATCGAATAAATATATGCCGATTGTCGATTGCCAATTTTGTTATATCGATATGTTAAAATATATGATATTTTTACTATCGGCAAAATACAAATATCGGTAGAATAAAAATGGGTATCGTTAAATTGTTTTCCGTACATTTTTCAATACGATAGAACGTTTTAAGGTTACCCAAATGTTCTGCCGCTTGGTCATGTACTCTCAAGGCGCCATAATATAACAGTGCAATCGTAAAGATCTAGACGAAGAAAAAGGAAAACAATTTTTTTAGTTTGCGAAACATGATTTCTTTAGCGTTTTACATTTTTATTTTATGCGTTAATCATTTAAACTATCGATTTTATTTAGCGTATGCAGGGATGATTTGGATATGCATATCATTGGAATAAATAAGTTAACGTATACTTAATTTTGAAAACAAAAATTCTCTTCGACGTTATCAATTTCTTGTGAGCTACTAACTATTAAAATGTAATTAAAATAATCTAGCTTTCCTAAGCAAGTAAACAAATTTAAGAAAACAGTTAAATTAATTTTTGCCTGGGAAGAAATAATTGCTGGCAGCCGTCAATAAATTTATTTGAAATGGTGCATTTTCCCCATTTTTATTTCCTCATTCTTCTTTTATTTTAGGAATAGTAATGCTGTTTTTTCAAGATTTTAAAAGCCCTTTTTATATAACAAATATGAATATTTAGTTTAAAAATTTTAAATTTATTTTTGAACTTCCATTTCATCCAATCTTCCTTGAACACGGTTTTTGCGCTTGGGCTTTTTTGTTGGAGGAGGTAAAAAACTTTCCAAAAATTCAATAGTATTCAAAATTGTAGCTGAGCTAACGTTTCCAATATAATTTTTATCAAAAAACACTTGTGGAGATGTCTCAGTAATGATTTTATCACAAGTGAGCTTGGATGATTTTGTATTGAGATTTTCAACTACATCGGAATCCGTTGCATTAGATATTTCTAAAAAAATGAAATAAGTATCAAGCAAGTAATTATTTCAAATATTTAAACTTACCAAAAATGGGCCTAAAACATTCTTTTATTTGAATCCATTTCGCGCACACCTGTTTGATAACGCTATCATTTTGATGGAAAAAACTTTTTGCAGCGCTATTAACTCCAGTCTTCATGAAACCTGGAACGTATGGCCATTTCCCTTTCGCAGCATAAAAGCAAATTATATCTACATCAAAAGTTTCTCATTACTTAGCTAACCGGAAGTTTAATTTTGTTTTCTTTCTGAAATATATGGTCTTACATGGGATATGAAAAATACGAAAGAAACTCCTTTGGTGCTCCATTGTTGATAATAAACTGTTTGCACGGGTCTTTTTATTTGTGGAAAATAGAAGGGATGACCTGGATGCATTTTGCAATTTGGATTTAGCCTTTGCCGTAATTCCAATTGATGTTTCATTATTTTCCTCACACAGAATAATAAAAAAGGAAATTAAAAAAAGGCATCCAATCTTTAGAAGAATGTGCCGCGCCAAATCCATAGTATATATCCGCAAAACAACTGAACTGTTACTGAACTACTTGCAGTAGAAGAGCGAATTTATGTAGAAGCCACGCAGTTCATATAAGTATTGATTTACACCGGGAGAACACTAAATCATATGCATGTGACATGGGAATGTGGATTTTTTAAGTTCATTGAACTTTTGAATTTCAAAAAAAGAAAACCAAATAGAATTTTTAAATTATGGTTAATTATCTGCACAGGCTACTCTTTAGGAAAAATTAATGGGAACAATGGGAACCTTAAACATTAAATCAACTTGTTTAGATATATGTATTTAAAAAAGACTGCCAAGCTACTATGCACATACACATATACAACATCTTAATATACAATGATTTTTAAAATGATATACAGGTAAAAACAAAAACTTCATAAAATTTTTAAGTTAAATGGGCGTTAGCATGTTTCGTTTAATTTTGGGCAAGTCCGGATGCCATACATCAACAATAAGAACGATTCTCGGTTTAGAACCATTGTGCCAAACTTCGTGCTCGAAACTATCATCAAATATAAAAATATTACCCTCGTGCCAAGATCTAAAATACAAAATTACATAAATCGTTTACTAAAGTTAGTGTAATAATTTTCTTACTCGTGTTGATTTAATACTCGTAAGCTTGTTTGAAATGGTTCTGGAGATACTAGGGTCAAATGCGCTCGTAACCGACAATTGGTTGGACCACAATGTGGCCAAATGTGAGATTGAGGATGCAGTATACTAAACTTGACTTGCCCACGACGACATCCACTTGCCTCGGAAAAATCAGATATCAAAGCACAAGTTGTGGGTGCTAGTCGACAATTATGTACCACTTTTTGACCCCTAGAAAATAGTATAAATTGCTGCCAATTTCCTTTAGCACGGAGCTCTTCAGACTCCTCTTCAAACGACGTGTTTTGTTTAAGTATCCGAATAGCTTCAGCACGAATACTACGCCAATTTTGTTGTAATCTTAAAAACTGATGTTCATAGGTTTCGGATGTCGCCCAAAATGGCTGGGCGCGTAGGCCCAATTCATTATACAATGATCTTTGAAAAGCACTCGGAAATAATTTAAGTGCTGCCCCGCGTTTGTAAACTTCTAAAGCTTCTTGGTTTCTGCTCAGCCGTTGAAGTGTTTCTCCCAATGCAAAAAAGAAAAATGGTTCCCTTGTATCTGAGAATCCACGTTGTAAATACGGCAAGGCTTTTGTATAATTCTTTTGAACTTGTTTTATTCCCAATCCGTAAAATAGCAAGGCCATTTTGTTATTTGGCCATTGCTTCACCGTTATGCCAGCAATGTTTTTCATTTCAACGAATCTAATGGAAATAAAAGTTGTTCATATTATATAGGGTAGCAAGAAATAAATTAAACGTACCCACTTATTTAACATTAGATATGAAAAAGCGAGTTCATTTCGTAAACTTGGATTATCTTGAAAGCGGTCAATGAGGCGTTCATGTATATCAATTGCCTGTTGTGTGTACCCTGCATTCTCAAATTTATTTAAATTAACACTATAAAAAAAATTTAAATTTAAAAAAATTCTTACCGACTTTCCTCAAATGCATTATACATCGTTCGCCTGCTTCTTTAAATTCTTTTTCGTTGTGGATCAAATCGTCAAATGCAAGATAACGCTTGTAAGACTCGATGGCTTCTAGTAAAATTTTTAAGTTGCTTGTTTTTTCGGCTTCTGTTTCTAAAACATGAGCCAAACATAGATGTGCTCGAGGTGTGTGTGCGTATTTATGCGCGAGCGCGTAGAAAGCACGTATCTTGTCAATAGGATTCTTTGGGCAATTTAGTTTGGTCACATCATCCGCAAATTTAACAAGAGAGTTAAAAATAAATAAATCATGCAATTCGTTTTTAAAAGGTATTATCTTGTGTTAGTTTAGTCTTACAAGTAAGTTTTAAAACGTTGTTGCTACTTTAATATTGGAACCAATTGGCATTCCTTGTGGTGTGGGTGAGTTTGTGTTAAAAAGGCAGCTGGCGACCAAGATCAAATTAGCAAGCACGTTTTATCAAGTAAAAATAATGCCTTAATTCTACTGTGTTATTTATTATTATTAAAAAGTCAATGCAATAGCTTTTAAAATTTATGAATTTTTAATGAGCATGTGAAATTATGTAAAGCAAATAAAAGTCAAGGAATCGAATGAAAATCTTTCTGGTGATTTATTCAAAATGTAGCTGAGTTTAAAAGAAAAAATTAAGAAGACATACATTAATCCTGCTGAAGGAATACATAATGCAAATAAAGCTTTTCTTTAATCATACCTCATTAGCATTTCCGTCAATCATATCCTGTTCAAATAAATTGTCTTCAATTTCATTTATATCCTTGTGGTTTTTTATTTCTAGAGGTAAAAAAAAATCTTCAATATATTTTAAAATTGTTTTTTTTAAAATATTAACAAACGCCAGTTCAAACAGCTTGATGTTTCTATTATTTTGTAGATAAAAAATACATAAATACATTTAGTAATTACGTGTCCAAGATTCGGAATCCTCATCACTATTATATTCTTCTGTTTGCAATCGACCATATTTGGCTTCTAGTCTATTCATTAAATCTGTGTCATCAACATCGGAGATTTCAGAATCACTTTCGCTCTCTGTGGACGCTGGTGAAACTGATTCTGGTGCTTTTGGTTCTTCAATATCTAAATTTTCGTGATGTTCTGGTGCTTCCAATTGTTTTGGTCTATATAAATCATTAAGTTGTTCAAATGTGTCCGGAACGTAGTGTTCATCAGGATCCACTTCAAATTCTTCTTCAATTTCTTCTTCGATCTCAATTTCCTCTTCAATTTCACTTTCACTCTCTGTTTCATATTGATGGCCAATTGAGCATTCTCCATTGAATTCACTTTCTACCTTATCTGGCAATTGATCACTGGTAGCTGTTAAAGTCAAACGCCGTCTCATTAATTCCTCTGTTTTAGGAATATTATCTTTTGGGTGGAACATGTAAAAATCCGTGCGAGGAAAAAAGTTTTGCAAATAATTTACAGACAACGCTAAGTAAAACCTAAATATAAATAAGATAATTGTAAACAGTAAGATAAAGCTACCTTCGGCATGCCGAAAATACCCGGCATCCAACTCTTCTTCACCCTACACCGTTTTGGAAAATAATAAAAATTGAATTACTAAGCGTATTGAATTTAAATCAGTTTAACGAGTAAATTAAAAACAAAAATATAATGAAATTAAAATATTGAGCATCCAACCCAAAAACTAAAAAAGTATCTATATGCCAATATCTATATGCTTGATCAATTTAATAATTTTATGGTGCGGGTACACAGCGGTCATACAAAGTGTTAAAATTTAAAAGTTAAACATGTATACGGAATGCCTTTATCTCCGCAAAATATTATTTGGGATTTAAGCAAAAATGTTCTTAATCGAACAGTATTTGGAACTCACTTGTATTGGATTTATTCCTTATAAATAGAAAACGCGATACTAAGGCAAGTGCAACACCGACGCCAATTTTAATGGAAACTGAAAATTTAAATTCATTTAAAAAGTCAATACCATTCCTTAAATATAAGCTTTCAATATCATTATTAAATGCTTAAAAACAAACAAATTTTGTACGTTTTTTTAATAATTTTGATTTTAGAACTCTGCTAATACTTAATTTTTGACCATCATATACTGGAACTGGCGTTTAGTACTTAAATTCCGATTTCAACTTACGAGAAGCCAACAAAGATCCGGATCCGGGTTCTTTTTCTTCAACTCTTTCCTCACCAACATTATCCTAAAAAAGTCGAATTTTACAGGATGTTAAGATCTTTAGGGTCTAAAACAACTTTATTTGGGAATATTATAGTATTGGTTAAGTTTCGGTTTGCTGGTACAAAATTTATTACTTACCTTCGAAATACTTTCACGTTCGGTTTGGTACGTTATTTCAGATTCAAGCGGCTCCTCAGATTTATCTGTTCTGTCTTTCTAATATATAATGGGAATACACAATTAGTGGCTCTTTCATATATGGTATTTTTACTTTTCCTTATTTACTTAAAATTTTAATTACCTCATCTGATTTGATATTTTCAAGGGAATCCTCTAATTCTTCCTCATTACCATTATAATGTTCGCCATCAATCTGTTCGTCTTCATCCTACGAAAAAATGTTAATTACAGTTTGATACCTATTAAATAAATAAATACAAATAGTCATTACTTACCTCCTCTAATTTATCAAAATTGCTTTTGAAATCTTTGTGCTTACTTTCACTGGCCAAGCCTATTTGAATTGATTCTTCCAAATCATCATCAAATTCATCACCTTCATATTCTTCCGTAACTAATTCTTCAACACTCTTGAATTATAATTAAAAAAACAGAAATAAAATTTTTATATTTTTATAACTGAAGTAGTAGTACCTTATTAGAATCGGCTTTATCTGGGGACTGAAACTTGTGTACTTCTTCAGATTCATTCAATTCATCGTCCAAATCTTCGTATTCTCCTGTAGCAGGCTCATCAGCATCCTGAAAATAAAATGATAGCTGTTGGTTCCCGCAAAAAAAATTTACATTTCATTTACAAATAAAATTAGAAGGGCTTCTGAAATTGCATATAAATTAAACACTTTTCCGAAATGGGCTGGAAGGCGTTTGTATAGGAAAAAAAAATAATGCCAACGAATTTTTTACCTCATAATTTTCCTGATAGTTGTTGGGTTCACTTGTTGGGGTAGACTGTTCTTCTTTTGAATCAGTCAGTTCGTCATCTATATCTTCGTATTCCCCTGTGTCTTCTTCATCGTCAACCTTCAAGGATTGACACAATAAATATTAGAATATATATCTCAACTGCAGTCTTTTATGTGTTGACCTCATTATAATTATTTTCATGACTTGATTTAATTGATATGGGATCCTCTGTATCGTCTTCAATATCTTCTTCACTGCCTCCCTCATGCTCCATATTGTGTAAATGATCATCTGCTCGTTCTTCTATCCATCCATCAAAATAGGAAGAAAACCTAGATACTTGTGGTCCTTTCACTTTAAGAGAACAAAAGATTGTATTAGTTATAATTAAGACATTTTTTTCTTACATACATTCTGCTATTCCACGATTTTCTATAATTATCAAGCCAATTAATCCTAATAACACGGCCATCAAAGAAAAAAAGATAATTTTAGAACAAATATTTCCTCCCGTCCCATTTTGCTTGTGAACATGCAAATGGATATCTTCATTTCCCATTTTTGTCATATGAACGCCATGAGAAGATTCATCATCTGTGTAAAAAAGTAAATAGATACATTGTTTTAAATGGTCTGTTAAGATAAAACTTGCTGAATTAAAACTAACCTTGAATGCTGTGCTGCCGAAGATAACTGACTTCGCCATCGGATTTTCTGTCGTCTGAGAAAGAAAGAATTGTCGTAAAAAGCGGAAGTAGAAGCAAATAAATAAAAAATCATTTGCAACTACGCATGCATTTGTACAATATTATAATATGTACAATATACAAATGGCAGCGAGCCCGCGTTTAGTGGATTTATGTAATAGGGTCAAGTTATTTTTGAAAACTTAATTTTTTTTATATATTTTGTTAAAAAAAAATATTTATAGTTTACCACGCTTTTTACGCTTGTCCTTGCGTTTCCGAGGCTGAACATCGCCAGACATTATGCTTTTTATTTGTAATGTTTATTAGGGAAAAATTATTAAATAGCGATCAGGCAATCTGACAATGATCTTCGCATCCAACAAAATGTGAACTGGCTCCCGCAATAAGTATTTTTAAGGTATTTGCCCCCTGTTAAGTTGTCGCAAGCTATTGCGCCTGCGCCAGTTTTCCGGCTGAGAACGCATGTTTTTTTTACTTCTTTTCAGTTAATCAAATGCGTTGTCAGCTAGATTGATGGATTCAAGGAATTTAAAAAACCTTAATCTCATACGTATCCTGCCGCTATAAACTTTACATCGCTCGCATTTATTAAGAGTGTTACGGAAGGAAATTTAAAGTTTAACAGAGCAGTGATATAAATTTGGAAAAAATTATTTTAATTAAGCTAAATGTATAATTCATATCTCAATTATATTTTAGGTGAAGCCTACGGCGCCAATTCATTTACATCCTGGAACGCAAACCCAATGGTTTTCAGAAAAATCCATAACGATATTTAAATTAAATTAAATGAAAAAATAATGTGAATGAATGGTGAGGGAAAATCGTCTTCTTAAATCTTATTTTAGAGGCCGGTCTAATAAAGCGATTTCATATAAAAATATTTGGGCCATCAGGTCATTGACAACTCTGGTTAATTTTAAAGTTTTTAAAATAAAATATACCAAAGTGCCACGCCCTTTTAATTTGCGGTGACTTTCAACGCTATAATCAACCCACGTTTAAAATAATCTGTACTTTTTATTATTAAAAATTAGCGGTGTATATGACAACTCTTACATACTGTCAATTTGATAAGAAGAAGAAGAATTGAAGAAAACTATTTCAGAAAAGGCAGGTTTTCGGATAGGGCATATTATCAAGGCAGCTTTATTCTCATAATAGTTAGATAGCCTGACCTGTTTCGATATCAGATCAAAGGTATGCGTGTGTGTTTGTGCAATAGAAAATATATGTAATACTAGAATTAATATTGTGTAGGTAAAGCACCATCGTTTTTAAGTTGAAATTGCATCAACTGTTTTTATTGAATTCCAAAAAAAATATGATCAACAAAATTAATGGCCTACACAAGCTGTACAGCTGCCGGCTCTCTTCGTATTACTAAATGAAATGAACGCAACTTTAATCAGACACCATGTCGTGTGCTCCTTTGAAAATATCAACAAAATTAGGGTCCTGCACAAGCTCGGCAGATACCGACTCTCTTCATATAACTAAATTAAATGACAACGTTAAGGAGCCAATAAACAACACTAAGCCACAGAATATGAGAGGCGGTCTGCGGGTTTATAAAATTGTTATATTGGGGGATGGTGGTGTTGGAAAATCGGGTAAGTAAAGTTGCGCAGGTTGTCAAGTTTGAAGTAATCAACACGCTAGCAGCCAATAGCGCCTGTGAAAAATCAATAAAGATGACATCTTACTTCTATTTAATAGAAAAAAATATGTCGTCAAATTACTTTTATTTGCGTGACAACAAAAATGTTATGCGTTAAACACAAAAATGTTAATAAACCCAAGCCCATCTATGCTTATTTGTGTTTTGCGCTGGGCCATGGTTTATTTTTTTAATTTCGTATTTTTTAATTTGTTGACAATAGTAAATCCATTTTTAAACTCTATCCCTCTGTTTCAACTTTCTACAGCTGTTACGTTACAATTTGTCAGTCACAGTTTTTTGGATTATCACGACCCAACAATTGGTAAAATAAAAATATAAATATTAATAATTTTACTACATTATTAATGTGTTGTTTTTTTTTTGTCTTGCATTTTTAGAGGATTCATATCAGCAACAAGCTGTGATCGACAATGAGGCCGCCTTACTCGATATTCTTGATACTGCGGGTCAAGTTGAATTTACGGCAATGCGGGACCAATATATGAGATGTGGTGAAGGTTTCATTATATGCTACTCTGTAACTGACCGCCATAGTTTTCAAGAAGCTTCCGAATATCGCAAATTAATAAATAGAGTCCGCCTGTCTGAAGACATACCGTTAGTCTTAATTGCCAACAAAGTTGACCTAGAGTCTCAACGCCGTGTTACAACTGAGGAAGGAAAAAATCTTGCAAACCAATTTGGCTGTCCGTTTTTCGAGACCTCCGCAGCATTACGCCATTATATAGATGAAGCCTTTTACACTTTAGTACGTGAAATTAGACGCAAAGAAATGCAAAGGGCGTTTGGCACAGACAATAGCTCAGAAAAAATACATACACGTCATCGCAGTCGTTGGTGGCGTTTGCGTTCCATCTTTGCTCTGGTTTTTCGGCGCCGTAGAAGTTGAAATTAACTCGTTTATAATTTATGAAACCAAGTGCAATATTGTTGAACCGTAGTTGGCAATCTGGCAAATTATGCTTGATTATTTTATAGATTTTGTAGTCATTGCAGAGCACAAACAATTATAAACAAAAAAAAAACATTGTTAAAACCATCACCAAATTTTGAAAACGTTAATACGTTTATTATTGTCTAAATGTACCCTCAACTCTGTTGTACGCATACACTACGACTTTGTTTGAAAAGATTGTTAATTTGCTTCTATAACCTTAATTTAAATTTTATAATTAAATTTTAGACAAGATTAAGTGCTCAAAGTTAGTTCGGGCTTCACGGAATTAGCTTGAGATTTAGATGTTGAACATTAAAAAAAGAAATAAGTTCTTTGGAAAAGGTCAAATCTAAGTTCATTTTATTTTAATCTCACGAGTTGGATCTCATTTTTTTAACTACTCAAAAAAGTGTTCCACATATGTGTCGATGTTTTTAAACGAGTACCCCAAATTTATTTAAAGACAACGCACACAAAGTGCTTATTTGGAAGATATTAAATTGGTTAGAGAATATCAAAGTTAGCTAAGTTATCGCCTGGTCTCAGGCGATAACTGCATCTCTATAAAGTTATTTGAGATCACCCTGGGCTTGTATCAAACTCTTCATATTGTGTTACTAAGAACTTTTAAAGTTTTATGGTTTTTAAGATTTGTTATTTATTTAATATCTAAAGTTCCTCTAAGCTAATCAATGTCAATGTTGAAAATAAAAAAATATTTTATATGTTACTCCCACATAATTGTTACTTTTAAGAGCGTGTGCCATAGGTCTGTTTTTAGCTGCATATGAACGTAATAAAAAATAAATGTTTCAATTCAAAGCGGCATTAATAATATATAAAAACTGATAAGAAATTAAATAAGTATTTAAAAATATTCGTATAACGATAAATTCCAAATTGAATACATCGTTCTTAAATATAGCCAGTTTTGCGTAAACAAAATTTGTTAAGCCCACAACCCATTTAAGAGAAATTTCCTTTTTTTTATTGATTTTTATATATTTATATAATAATAGTATACGCAAACTGAAATGTAACTGAGAATGTTTTACGTTGAATTTTGTTGTTAGGTGATTTGGGAAAATAGTTCCATTTATTACGATTGTGTGGTACTTTAAAAAAAGAAAGAGAAATAGGCTCAAAGTTGTATGAGTTACACCTTTTATACATAAAAAAAATACTTTTTGTTTAGGCTAAATGGGAAAAATGTGGACTCAGAGTTCAAGATATCTATATAAAATTAAAAAAGATAAACTCACGCAGCTCAAGAGTGGTCCACATTTTTTTATACTATTTGAAGTGATTTTGTTCTGCTTTCGTTACAATTTTTTTGGCGGTATCTGTTGATTTGTTTGCGTTCAATTAAATTTATTCACATATATATTAAAATACAAAATATCGAGATATTGTTATTGTAAAATGAAAGCTGCGTTTCACTTTTTGCAAATGGGCTTGTTTTCTGTAAAAAAAAATATATTGGACTTTCCATTGCGACGCATAAAAATGAATTCTTATTCACGAAACAACACACAATATGAAATCGATAAAATGTTAGTACAGTTGGCGATTTTCAAATGCAGATATTTTCATAGCTGTATGATTTTGATACAATGGTAAACATATAAATATTTGTTACTTATTTCGCCCATAAAATACAAATCGTAGTGCCATTTTTTTAATCTTCGATTTTTACTACATTAGGCCGTATATAAAATCAAATCCGCATACGACATTTTGCCCAGTATTTTTTAATTTCTTGTGCAGTGTTTAAAAAAAGAGAAGGGAGGGTATATTGTTGGGCTTTGATTATTCTTTTAGTTCGTTTACCGGATTTGCATGTTTTCTAGTTTTAGTTCTTTTTTTAATCTTGTGTGTGTTTTATAAAGTTAATAATTTGTAATTCACTCTTTTAGAGCAAAAGGCATTTGGTCTTCTTCCTCTTTTTGACTTGCAAAGCGGCTCTAGTTGCTGTTTCAAATACATCTCGCACTCCTTCCTTTGACTTGGCCGAACACTCTAAATACGCAAAAGCATTTATTTTCTCAGCCATAGCACGTCCTTCCTGTGGCTTAACGGGCTCCTGTTTCATCTTTGACAAATCCTTTTGAAGATTTAACAAAAATATTTTGATTGGGATTTACTTTATATTTATGTAGAAATAACTTACTCGAATTGTGTTGGGATCATTCCGTAAATCCTTTTTATTTCCTACCAAAATAATCGGAACATTTGGACAAAAATGTTTCACCTAAGTAAGAAAAATATATGAACGATATTTGTAATCCGCCATACACTTGTACGTACCTCCGGAGTCCATTTCTCAGGAATATTTTCAAGAGAATCAGGGGAATCCACAGAAAAGCACATAAGAATTACGTCAGTATCGGGATAGCTCAGTGGTCGCAGTCTGTCGTAGTCCTCCTGGCCAGCTGTATCCCACAGAGCTAATTCAACCTGCAGAAAAATTTGAAAAGGTCAAAATCTTTCATCTTTTTTTTATTTAGTAAAAAAAGACATTTTATATGTAATTTTTCGCAATTTTTTTTTAATTTGATTCAAATTTAAATATGCTATTGTTCGAAATACCTGCTTTCCGTCAACTTCGATATCGGCAACATAATTTTCGAAGACAGTTGGTACATATACCTCTGGGAATTGGTCTTTGCTAAACACAATTAGAAGGCAAGTCTTACCGCAGGCGCCATCGCCAACAATTACCAACTTTTTCCGAATCGTCGTCATTGCAAATTCTGAAATTGCAATACGGGATTGAACAACGGGTTACAAGAACTTAGATTATGTTTTAGGCGAATATAAACACACACACACGCATGTACTTGCATGTTTATTATATTTATAATTTTCTTCTGAATGCGCTCGGGCCTGTTAGTCATACGAACTTTTTATGTTGGATGACCCTGTCTTCTTACTTTTAAATACTTTAAAAATGGCAATAAAAAAAAGTATCGCTATTTATTGCAAATATTTTTTTGATTTTGAAGTCCAAGATATACATAAAATGATGTCGCGATCGAAACAAAGTCCCGAGTCAATGCTTATTTTACAAAAATATATCATCATCGCTGGCAAAGTTGCCTGTGTGTATAATTGTAGATGCCCGTACGTTTGCATGTGTGCGTGTGGAATTTTTTCACTTTTCTTTCTTTCTGACTTACAATTTTGTGCAATTCGTGCTGTGAATATGATACAAAATTTGATTGGAAAATGGCACACTTAAGTTTGTTTTTAATGACCTATCGTAACTTATTCCGTACAAAATTAGAAAATTCGAATTTTTTTACTACGACTTTTTTCATGCGAAAGGGCGATGAATTTCATTCGAGAATAACGCAACCAACGCCTTCAGTATGTATGTATGTCGACTACCAAGTAATCGATAACTTTCTCGATATTCAAATGCAATACTGCAAAAATTAAAGTTCCAAAATACGTACATGCATAAACTCATGCATTTGGAGCGGCACGTAATAAAAATCTGGTCAAATTGCATTTGGATGCCGAAAATTTAGGTTCGATATAAATTATAAAAAAATGGATGTTTGTCACCAAATAGCGCTGCCACACGGCTTCAAGCATTCTTATCGTCACCGATACAAAGATAAATTTTATATTATCACCTTTATAAATCATGCCTTACCTTTGAGAAAATAATCACCTTAAAGTAAAACAACTTATGCAAAAAAAATAAAAATTCGATTATATATCGAAAAATATATATCTCCATAATTTATTACCGGCCGATATTTTAATTGTAGCTTCGTACAGATATATATCGATATATTCAAAAACAGAAAAAACAAACGGCACATGCTTCTCGAGGACAAATTAAGATATTGCACAAAATCTGTCAAATTTATATTCTCATGCCCAACATTTACGAAAATAGTGTAGACACTAACCAGGTGCTTGCAGTAATAAAGGATGATATCGAGCTATACGGATCAGTATTGTTCACATTATTATGTGGATCCGTTGAAGTTAATGGATTTAAACCGAACAAAGGGAAGTCAGTTACTATATATTCCCCCAAGGGCTTCGCCTGGATCAAAATATCACCGATTGTAAACAATGAAATCGAGAATGAAAAAACAGCTCAGGAGGAATTAAATTTGGAAGCGTTTGCTCAATTTTTTTCCAGAGCGCAACTAAATAATGTGATTCAAAATTATAAAAGCGGGACTAGCATAATAGTGCTTTTCCAACCAAATAAACAAGTGCAAAATTTGGCAAAAATCTTTACAAAGCATATGGCAGAAAATGTGTTCCCCCATATAATTGGACTATCACATAATCGTTCGCTAACTGCGAGCGAGCACATGTTGCATTGCCTTATACAAAACGCGGACGGAAATAAAAACCTAATAATTCCAGAGACTTGGATGGACCTAAAAGTCCGTCAAGAGAGCCGATTTATTGTTGCAGGGGGTAAAGCCGTTGGTAAATCCACGTTGATCAGGTACTTAGTCAATCGGTATTTAGAACGTTTCCCACGGTTGCTTCTTGTTGATTTGGATATTGGACAGCCCGAGTTGTTTCTACCACAGACAATATCCTGCACTATTATAGACTCTCCAATATTGGGACCTGGCTTTTTTTACAACAAACAGCCAGATAAAGCATATATGATTGGGCATACCAATATCGTAATGTGTACAGAGCAATATGTAAAAGCTGTCCAAAAATTAATGGATTTCTGTAATAATAAATCGGCGTATAAGAAAATACCTTGGATTATAAATACAATGGGATACAACAAGGGCTTTGGCTTAGAATTAATGAGTCAACTTGTATTCCTTACTAAACCAACCGACTTGGTAGAAATAACATCTTCAAAGGATGTAAATAATTTTGACAAACCATTGGAGTGGTCTGAAATAACCAATGTTGATAATATAATTTTTCGTGCAGATGAGCCTAAATTAGGAACTATACCTAAATATATGTTCCACCGATTACAAAGCGTGGTACCACAACAGAATGGAAATAGTACTGCCAACTGGTCCATGAGCGCTAGAGACATTAGATATGCAAACTTACTTGCGCGGCTTAGTACTGCACTTAAAGGAAATGCGCAGTGCTTAACTGAATGCCCACCCTGGAGTGCATCTTTAGATTCTTTGGAAGTGTTGCACCCAACATCTAAACACTACACACGAAATGAATTAATTGAGGGAATGGTGGGAAATGTTGTATATCTCAGCCAAAAAATTAGTAAAGATTCAGTACCGGAATGCACCGGTATTGGTGAGTAGCTTATCATAGTTTGGTCATACATTTGTTTTTATATCTTTTTAATCCATTTTAGGGGTGGTACGAGCGGTGGATTTCCAGAAAAGGGTGATCTACCTTATTCTTGCCATGCCCTCAGAGCGTTTAAAGCAAGTAAACTGCTTAATTCCTGGGGGTGACTGGACAATGCCACAAGGATTCTTTAAGCATCAAGGTTCCATTTCTGAAAATATACCATTTGTTTTTAATATAAATGATTCAAAATCGTCAAAAAGTATACGACAAATATACTGTCGGGCCCCTGAATTTTTGGGTGCACAAAGCAAAAAATTTGCGGGCTGACAGAACAGGTGCTATCACATAACGAATAAACAAATTTATTGAACTTATGTATATAAATGTATACATTGACCCTTAATGGGAAAGATCATATCTGCCTTTTAATATCCGTCTCATAAGAACCCGGCGGCCCACTGGAGTAGAAATGCGAGTTTCCCAACCGTGAACGTTTATGCGCTTAACTTCGCGTGGCTTTGGGAAATGGCAGCGTACTTTTGGTTTTAGGACAGCGCGATCAAATGCGTGGGTTTGCCTTACTATGTTGAAGACCGTAAGGCATGTTCTGCAAAAATAAAACAAAATTGAACTCCTAGTATCCAACGAAATTATTAGTCTTACCGGCGGATCTGAAATGTTGTTACAGGGAAAAACATGTTGGGTTCTTATGTCACTACTTATCGATTAATTACTTAAAGCAGCACTAATGTAATCGGATTAAATTTCACCTACTTTAATTTTTAGGTTGAGCGCAGATGAGAGTTCGGCTTGCATGTAAG